>CARXXK010000003.1:50615628-50814677 GCA_949089665.1 Macrosiphum euphorbiae
AAAAAAACATCGATCCAGGTATGCCAGTTTCAAGCTGTTCTTCTTCTAGTTCAAATAAGTCAGAGTTAAAATATCCTCAACTGAATAAAAGTAATTGTAATAACATTATTGATTTAAGTTATTGAAAGATGAGAGGTGGTAGACGTGTAGGACAACGTCCTGAAGTATGAACTAGCAGTAATTTAAATAAATATAATTTACTGGACAGAAAATTATGTTAAAATAGTTGTGACAATTTAATTTTCTTTATTTGTTACTGTTATACTGAGCGGCGTATTTAGAAATTTTTCATTGAGGGTATCCATCTAATTTTCCAAACACATTTAAGTGGGTGGGGGGCTCCGCTACAGAATATATTAATATATATATTAGATGTTTAGTAAGGTATTTATGGACCCCGCATGGACCCCATGGACCTCCCGTAAATACGCCACTAGTTTTATATTAAAATATAGTACCTACCTACTTAAATAATATATACATTTAAAACTATTGTTAATGTATATAAAAAGTTAAGTCTATTGGTCTGTGAATTATTTACAATTTGTGTACCCCCAAAAGTCTAGTTGCACCTATCACCTATGCATATACGAGTAAATGACGTTTAGTGTAGAATGTAGGCATACATGTAACAAAATTGTATTTAAATTTCTTACTGTTCGTTCGACAAACCACAAGGCCAAATCCACCAACAATATGGGACATTAATATTATAACAATATAACTAGTGCTTGACACCTATAATTATTGTTTACTATAAATTAAACGAATGACACACTAAGCGGGGTGTATTATCGCGTTTTTGAAAGGTTTTCGGTTTTTATGTATAAATATTCGTAATATATGTATTAATGTATTATGTATGCTCCACAGTTCTCCTCTCTTAACGGCTTACGCGTTTTACATTTATATTTATTGTATTTATAATAAATATTGTTATAAATGCTGTGTTTCGTATACAACTCTCGTGGGAGACGTATGCTCAATAAAATACAATTAGGTATAAATTACAGTGCAAATATTTTCGAAATAGGACAGCGGTGGCCTAGTTGGTTGTTATCATATCTATAACAAGTAAATCCATAAATTTAACTCGATGGATTTTAAACAGTTTATTTAAATACTTATAGAAATATTTAAAAAAAAAATAAAACAAAAAATACTTTTTATAGGTGTAAATTTTGTACTTACACTTAGGTACAGCAAAATATGTGAACTATAGGTTTTTTAATGTAATGAGTTAAAAGGTATTAAGTGTTAATTATCCTACCATATCAAGTTAAAATTATTAAAGTTACATAATTTAATATAAAAATAGTATAATATAATATGCACTAGAAGATTTTTAGTAGGTATAGTCAAACATTTTTTATATATTATATATTTATATCCTTAGTCTTCACACCTATTAAATTTAATTAAATCCCGTTTAAATAATTGAAACATATTATTGTATTATACAGTCAGTAAAACAACGAATCTTGAATAATTGTAATTTAGATAGATGGCCTTGTAACTATTATGTACAGTGTACAGGCGTTATTATTGCTGCTTTCATAAATTTATATTTTGTAGCACGTAGTAAGAGTAAATACTAAATATTATTCTTATACAGTATTGTTATGTTTATCTGATATAAATTATGTTTAAAACATAAGTAAATTTTTGATTTTTTTTTCAACAGATGGTAATTTAGTATTTTATTTAATATGATATAGCGAAGTTATAGGTTTAAATAATTGCCATTGACAATTGGTTAAATCAGTTGAATCATTGAAGTCTGTCATTATTATTACATAAATACATTTTCTTATAAATTATTTTTGAAAAGTCCTATTAAATGGCAAGTGATTTAAAATATCTGGTTTATAATAAATTATAATAACAGCTACTGCAGGAATTAATAAATTACGTTCAGTTATTGTATTTTAATTAGTAATTTTCATCGAATTTATACAAATATTTAGTTTATTTTATATTAAAGTAAATATGGTGTCTTTATAATATAGTATTTTAACGAATAAATAGAATCTATTTAAAAAAGTTCTAAATGTGTATGTTTTTTTAATGACGTTCTTTAATGACAATACGTATAATATGGTACCTAAGTATTAAAGTAATCGTTGAGAACATAAAAATGCTACCTACCTACTTTGTGGATTAATTTTATTACTTTTTACTCCATATAAATATACATAATTCCATAATCATCTTTTACTTTACTTATAAATTATTTTCAGAAAATATTTAGAATAATAATTATTATGCTTCGTCTAATTTATTATATTGATATAGTTAGTTTTATCACAAATAATATATATTAAATTTAATTTAAAATTACCTCGATTGAAGTCGATGATCAATATTAACAATATTATGAACTTATAATTTATATATTTTATAAATTATTCAAAACTTCTAAACACGTACTTAACTCTAATACGGTACTTAAACTTATCCAATATTTAATTAGCCCAAATTAGGTTATTAATCATAAAGTTAAATCGTTTTAAATAAATATAAAAAACTTTATTTAACCATATCAAATGTTGCGCGTTTCTAAACCTAAACCCCAAGTCAAACACTTTACTAATACCTATGCTTCTGTGTCTGAAGATTTTTTCGTATAGAATATATTTGCTAATAAAGTAATCGTTAGGTTAAAGAAGAACACAAACAATTTTTTTATTTATTTAGTCATAATCTCATGAACAAAAATATTTTGTATCATAAATGTGCTCACTAAAAGCTATATACACTTTTTTAAATCGTATGTAAATTTGATAAAAATTACATTTGAAAGTTTGATTGAATGCAGAATGGGGCGTCATTTCAAATCAAACATGTAGGTACTTCTTTTTAAGTAAATTATAAAATTAATATGGTTATTGGTTGGTAGTCAATGGATATTATTTGATCCGAATTTAAATCTATACAAAAGTTATATTGAAACACCAGATACCTGGTATATTAAAACCCTAAAATAAACGATTTCCATTTAATAAAAATAATAGGTACTATACGATGGAATATGGATTGAAAATATTTTTAAAAAATGTAATATTAAACTGACAGTGTACAAATTAACAACAGTGTTCCGACAGTATTACGTAGAAAATTATAGAAAATCTAACTACAAATTAAAAATTAATAACTATCTCTATAAAACCCTTTAAAGTTTAAATACCTCATACTTATCATCATTGTTTATTATATGCTGAAATTTGAATAAAAATCTACGTTGAGTAAAACGTTTTTTTGTGTAAGTCCTCAAGGTAAATCTCCGTTTCAACAGATATTTTGGAAACAAAAATATTATGAATATATATTTGTTTTTCTTTCCACCATCCACATAATATAATAATATAAAATACCATAGCTATATACAATAGCTGTTTTACCCGTCATTTCCCAGGGATAAATGGAACTGAGATGGCCCATCTACCTGCGGCGAATTGTAATAAGTAATTTTTATAATAAATAAATAGGTATGCGATCATGATTTTAAAATTATTAAATATTAACACTTTAACGCTCATACTTTAATTTTAAATACAATGATTGAGACAACTACGCCGTCCATATAAATGCCACCAGTAATACTCCCCGTATTTGCAAGATTTTTATGGTATAACAGGTAATTTGTTATCAGTGAAAAAATGTGCTTAAATGATTTAAAATTTAATCACGATTATTAAAATCGATCTTACATTTTCCCTAGAACAAATGTTGACATAATACTATTCATAAAATGAAGTGATAGCAGTACCTATATAAACAAATTTTTATTAAAAGTGGCATGAATACAGTATGCCATATGTAGTTAATAATGTAATCACAAGGGTTAGCTAAACAATAATTAATCAGTTAATGTACATGCCACTGTTTGATAAAACGACCAACAAATTTATCAAATTCATGTTTTTCGACAATTTTAAGAAATAAGAGTGATATCTTAAGAACGATTTCAAACAAATAAGTATTTACATAATTTAAGTTCTCATACAATTTTACGTATATTTTGTATCACTTTTAATAAATTGTGTTATTTTAACATGAGTTATACAAAAAATAAATGAGAACAAATTTTTTTAAGAAATGATTTTTTAGGTGCTAATTTTTATGTCTTTAAAAATTGACATAACCGTTGTACTTTTTAGTTTTAAATGATATATTATTTGTTATTGTTATCATAAGCACAAAATATGATATTCGAGAACAATTGAATTAAAACTATAGGTATACAATTATATCTACACCTATTAGGTTATTGTAATTTGTAACTCCTACAATATTAACAATATTTGTTACAGCTTGAACTGCTTGAAGCTTTTGAACGGTAAATTTTATAGCTAACATATAACAACATTCTGGAGCTATTATATTGAAATTTCTTATAAGTAATATAAAGTATAAATATAGTATTATTTTATTCACAAATTTATTTGGAGTTGAAGAATAATCATGACCCTTTATAGATTGATGACATTTATTTCTGCCACCATCTATTATAGGTCTAGTATTTAATATTACAATATTATGACGGTTATTATAACAAAAATGTTATAAATAAGTAGAAGAAAAGTAATCGACTATTAAACTTGGCGTATTTAGATAAAATTAGCTCTGCGTTACCATCATTTTATATAACAGACGGTGGAGTATTTTTTTATTCTATAAGCCTTAACAATACACATTTAATCTTTGTCTTTAATAAATAATTACCCATAGTTTTATTTTAATACTCGCTCAACTCTGAGTGAAAAATAATGTAAGAGTGCAAAATTTGTTTAAAAACTGTGAATTTGCTTATGCATTATTCATAAATATAACCCAAATAATTATATCTGCATTAGCCGACTATTTATTATAGTCGATCTATATATCGTTTCCGGTTTCTTTCAGTTTGAAATATTCTGAATTGATTTTTGTAAAAATTGATCGAGTATTTTTTAGTTCACAAACATTATAAACCTACCCCAACCTTACACTTTGCCTCTAATATAATATAATAGCTGTCACTCAATTTTTTATTCTTATAGAATAACTTTAACTTTTATTAAAATCAGACAAGTCTTTCAGAAGTTACTGCTGTAACTAACATGTTACACGATCACAATGGGCGCACAGAACAATTACCAAACCAAGCAGTCCCAACCGTTTATAGACTATCGCCTATAAATCAGGTTAGATATTAACAAATATCCTTCCCCCCAAAAAAAAACAAAAACAAAATATACATTATATTTAGGTATAATTTATTTTAATATTTCAAACGAAGAAAATAAAAGAGTTTTTATTACAACCAATGAGTAATGGTAATGTTAGTTAATAAGACGGTTGATAGTGCTTATTTCTAACAATTTATTTAATATTTGGTTCAGTTTATTGCAATTTTCATCTTAAAAGTCGTGTTCCAAGTTCAATCAATTTTTGCTTTTGTTTTCATTGTTACCGTTGTTGAAAATTCACTTTCACACCTGTACGTTGTGGCAAAATAGATCAGTATTTTCAAGGCTTTTTCCGATAAGAATGGATACTCGCCAGTGGCCACCAATTTTTTCACCAAAGTTAATAATAATAGATATAAAGTACATAAAATAAAAAAAAATAGTTTAGACTTAACACTTCAAAATATCGTGTTTTACTCCTTGTGTGTGTGTGTGTGTGTGGGGGGGGGGTTATTACCCTCAGGTAGGGAACCACTGACCTAGCCTATAAAATATAAAGAAGGTAAGTATTAGGTATATACGAAACAAGCTTGAAATCTGCTGCAATTTATGAAATTCTAACGGTTTACGTGATCCGTCGTGTGCTGTGCTTTAATGGGGTGGTGCAGTGTTCGCAATAACGGGTGTATATTATATATTTTGTCTAACAAAAGTTTGGATGGTAATAATAATAAGACTCGCGTGTCGTTTAGCTCGCATTGTGGAGCGCACGGTTCGGCGCTATAATATTATATCATCATCACCGTCGTTCGATCGTATCTCGAATAATAATAATAAACAAACAATACGAAATCGCGGCGCGCAGAGGTGGTCTGCGTACAGTATAATAATAATAATAATAATAAAAGTAATGCACGCGCGTCGCAACCCTTAACGCGGCGGTGGCCCGGCCCGATGACTGCAACCCCTGAAAAACGTCGGCGGAGGTCTGCGGAAGTGCCGGTGCGTACGCGTCAACGAGTGGGCACGTGTTGGCCCACATATAATATATTATCGTATACACATACGCTCACTGGCGCGCGCGCTCAGGAAACGTATAATAATATACGTAAACGTTGTACGCCGGCGTCCGTGCGTGAATTTGCGTAGTGCGGTAGGTACCTAACATTATATTATGTCGACGACGTAGATGCAGCGGGGGACCACCCTCGGCGACACACTCGCCACCGCCGTTTATACCGTATAAATATTATTATAATAATAGGTATATTATAGCATACGTGATTGCGCTCAAATTCTAATTTGCACTACTTTAGTACAACACTCCAGGCGAGATTATTTAATATAAATAAAACTATACAACGCTTTAATATAAGTATATTAAGGAAGTAGTATACCTAGTAATTATCGGGGGGGGAGGCATTTGAGCGAACGACGTATAGGTACCCACCCCTCTATGTATTTTTTACTTAAAGGCTTACATATTTTACATAAATAATTCAAAAAATCCTGAATCCTTTATATTATGCTACAGAATTCGTGTATAACTTTTTAACGGGACGCAACTCACGTGCTTTCTTCCGTATTATGATAAAACATTAGATTCTTATTATGTCGAATGTCGATAGGAACTTCGAATTTTTCGTAATCTCGTACTCAATTGAAATCCCCTTGAAATAAATAATTACCATTAAAATAAAACTCGATATCTCGAACTTTTTCGACTGAGTTTCGACAAAACGAGAGCTTACTGTACCTACCTATATAGTTATAGTGTACACTGTAGATAGTACTCTATTATAATAGTGATGTGTTGTGTATATAAAATATGCAAGCTGAAGTAGTGTCTTGCAAATGGATTGTTATCATAATATAGATTATAGACATTATACTATATAGTTGACTGTCCGATAAGCATTTGGTACACTCAGAATAACGGTCAGAGATAGAATGCTGTTTCTCGCTTGTGACTTGCGACTGCGCTTATCATATTGTAGTGCATATCAATCCCGGTTATCAGTTATCACTATACTTGTTAGTTGTTATGTATAAAATATATAGAATATAGATGAATTATTAAAGGTCACATTACTGATCGTTGTTTGACCGGTAATTACTATACAACTACCATGTTATAACGATATACCTACCAAATATACCTAGTACGTTAATAAATAATAATATTTAATATAATATAATATATTATATTATTATATATAAGATATATATACTATATATTTATTATTATATACATACTATCTGGTATTCTGGTCTATATTGGTATTTAGATAACTGTATAAGGTATTAAGGTCTATAATATATTATAGTAGGTACCTATATACTGATTTACGTATACGACTATATGAGTAAAGTCGTTATATTGGTAGAGCTTTATAGTATAATTACAGTATCTAAACATTCATTCATATTATGTTAGTGTGAAATTTTAATTAGGTTTGGATTTTAAATAGGTTCACAGTCTCACTGATCCCTCACGCCAATTACCAATGCATCATAATTCATTGTCCCCAAAAAATGTCTTGGTCAATAACAACTCTTATTAATTGTTTTACTAGGTAATGTCAAAAGATCATTTTATTCAAACGGATTTCGTACATTGTGTTTCTAATTTTATGAATCGTTATTCCATTAAATTAATTATCAAAACTTCATATTGAAATCTCGGTTGAAATATAACATTGTATTTCTTTGAGGTCGGTTTCCAATTCCATTCCACACATTGTTTGATGCATTATTTTGAACAAAATATGTTATCATTGAACAAATTACGTGGAGTAAATGTTGTTTGGGGTTGATTCCAAATTTTATAAAATATGTTCAACGCTTTGTCTCGAATATAGTGGAAACATTATTCTGAATTCTGATCATAGGTAGGTAGTTTGATTTGTTTTTAGGATATTTCAATTTATTTTATTTGTTAAACTTTTTTTTTTAATTGGTTTTGGAATAAATGTCTAGAGATATTTTATGTTTTAGTATTATTGTTATTTGAAAGTGCATAATTGGCAGGATAGTAGTCCGCTGCCATGGTAATGACATAAACGCAAAGCATTTAAAGCTCAAGCTTATAGTTGCTTTTATGCGTCTACACTACCGCTTATTTTATATTATTAGTTATTACCAAGGTGGATACTGGATATATATATATACCTTAGTTATTTCAGAAGTTTGTTATTATTTATACAATTTTAAGGTTATAAAATATAAATTATAATCACATGATTTCCTTTATAATGTTTATTAATATTGCCTCACTACCTACAAACGTAACATTTTTATGCAGCTTATCGGGTTTTGTATACTTGTGGATTTTAAAATTAAAAAAAAATGCAAAAAGCGGGTAAGTGGAAGTCGCTTTGCTCTACAGTAGGTTACAAATATTTCACTGTAATGGATGGTGTTGAATTTGAATTCAATGATATAAAATGATTGTATATGAAAAATTGAAAAACACTTCTAAGCGAGGACGGTCTGTTTGATCTTCGTTTGATCTTAAATATTATAGTTATTCGCATAGCGTACAGTTTTCCTTATGACTTGATTCAGCCTAATATGATGATTTACGAGACATTTACTATTTATTCACATAATCACATTGTATAAAGATAACAGGATATTACTCAGGGACGTCCATAGATCCATTTGTATGGATGAGGGCAAAAACTTAAGGCTTAAAAGCAGACTTTGCATATCATAGTTTTAAATTGCTAATTATCAACTATGTATTTATTTTTATAAGTAGATATCAGTGGCGTGCTCAAGGGGGGGGATGAGAGTGTCATATCCCCCATGAACTTTTTTTTATGCTTAATTTATAGTTTTATTATAGTTTTATAGTTTATAGTATTTATATCGGTTTAATCAAAACAAAATGTAGTGTTTGTATCTATCATCCCCCCCCATAAGAAAAATCTGAGCACGCCACTGGTAGATATGTTGTAAAAGAATGTATTACCTAACCCACAACCCACATGCTACAAAATAATATGTGATCGCCATCTCATTAAAGCATATAACATAGAGTGATCCTTTTTTTCCTCAACCTTGAAGACACCCTTGGGACATATAAATAAAGGACAAAATAATACAGATCTTTAGTATTTTAAATTTCATGAGTATTGATTTTGACATTTTTTTTTTATAGTATTTACCTAATTAATTAAATTATTAATAACAGTAGGTATTATAGATATCTATAGCTACCACGAAATTACAAATTTGTATTTATAGAAAACTATTACATTCTGTGAATACATTATACACTATATGTTCATACATAAAATATTTATTATTTAAATGTCTTATAACATCATAAAAAGTATATGTTTATATACTTTAGAGTTTAGATAGGTAAATCAAATTGTATAGGTACATTATTCAGTAGGTAGGTACCTAAAAAAATGTATTATTTCGTGTACGAAAGAAATAGGTACTATAGGTACTTAATATTTACAATAAAAGTAAAAATAATTGTATTTCTTGTAATATTATTATTTTTCATGTTAAGTACCATTTATTTTTTTGGTTCTTGATAATTAAACAATTCTAAAACTTAAACTTTTTAAATGAAAATTTGTTGCTATAATGGTATACCATTGTTTATTCGTTTTTATATTAAGTGATACAATACTGATCATCAAAAATTAATTTAGAAATCAATCTTAATAAACGAAATTTAACTATGATAGTATGGATGTATGATACAGTTTTAAATTTTTAAATTTAACTAGTAATAGACATAATACAGAAGAGCGTGTAGATCATCTTAATTAATTATAGGCAAGTAATAATCGCTCCATTAAATAAATTACACTTATTTAATTTGTTGTTTTTTTATGTGTTGGTAATCAACATTAAAAATTACAATTACCTATAATAAGTATTATAACAAAGACAAACTCTAATTAGTCTAGTTAAATTAAGTTAAAATTAGGAACCTATCCATTATTTAAAATATTAAGACTATAATGACCTAGTAGACCTAGTAGTTGAAGCCATTATTCTTTAAAAATTAGTAGACATATATGAATGTTTGTAGAATGTCCAATAGAAAAATATATAAAGATAATTTTGGGGTGTATATTTAAGTATATATTTAAAATCTTAATATAGATAGTTTTTTGTATTGTTCTTCCCGGTTTTCTCTAAAATTTTTTTTTAATCTATACTTGTATAAATATCGATACCCTACTCTGTACTTAAAAATTGTTACCTAAATAATAAGTTAATAACAATTAACAACACATTTGATTATTTATAACAACTTCAGTTATAAAAATGCTCAACATTTTAATTGTATCTATAATTTATACAAATGTATTATCTTAAACACATAGTTAATATGTATGTGTGTGTGTGTTTGTTATTTATTTGTTAACTATTGTGTTTATGTTTATTAATCATTTTTAAAATAAGGTTAAATTTAGACAAAACAAGTTTTTACTTTTTCAATAATTCTACCTATGTGGCTCAACAAATTGCTTATATTAAGTATAATGCGTTGTATACAAAATATACTTTGTATCAAAACAATGATGTCAAATATTTATGATGACGCATGTGAGATGATTTTTTTTTATTAAACTTAAAGACCGTGGCAGCTCTGGTCATTGGTCTGACAGAACAAAATATTAGGGTACCTATTTTAAATATATACATATAGACTTAAATATAAAATTAGTAAGGCTTAAATTTCGTTGTACAAGTGAGATAATTATATACTTCGGTAATTGTTTTTATTGGTATTTATTTTGTGTGTCTATTTACCAAAGAAAAGTTTTTAATCAGCCTCTTGCCCCTACTCCATATTTCTTATTAATAGGTATCCATAAAGGAGTTCATCCCGTTACATATATAAAAGTAAATATTTTAAGTTGTTTAAAAGTTGATTTGAGAGAGTAATATGGTTCCTCTTTTAAACCAATTTATTTAATGCGATATATCTGTATAAGTAATACGATTATTACAAATTATTTAAAATATTTAAAATATTCAGTTCTTACTTGTCTTAATCTAATTATGAACGTAGGTATATGAAATATTGAAATCCATAAAATTACATAAATAATTAATTTAAATATAATTATAATACCTATGTGTTAGTATAGAACGTTGGCCAATACGAAATTTAATTTTTATTTGGCATTCATTATATTATAAGCTACATGTTTTTTGTAATAATATGATGCTCATAATATGAGGTGTGTTTTCCAATAGCGAAATACAAGTGCCCCGCATATTGGTAGATGATTAGATGATATAAATAAAATATATAGAAAGCAAAAAATAATATTCGCTTAAATTGCCCAATCATTTACATGTAATACTGCTCGGATAGGAGGTACATAATTTTACCGTAAAGAACCCTAATGTGATTTTAGATGACCCGCCCCTGGCCGAGGGGTTGAGGGACAAATTCGGATTTGCATAAGAGTACAGCAACGCGAGGCTAGGTTACCGAGTTTATGGCTATCCCTGCAGGGCGTGAGGTATACGATGGCAGACAGGAGGAAAATAAGCCCGAGGAGCATTAAAGGCGGTGGTAACTAATGTCGGTGTCAGGATCACGACGGCACCGCTATACATCGCCATTTACGGGACCTTTGGGACCGTCGCGATCGTATTCGTTTCGCCCAAAAGAATATTATACACTTAAATGTACGCCGCTTGAAATTGAATTTGAAAAGGCTAAAAAAAATATATATTATAGGTCGGTAGGTAGAAGGTACTTTCTACCGATTCAGTTTTCCGTAAAAATTGTTCAACTAAATGTTTTAGGGTAAAACTGTTATATCAATCAAATCCGGTGGCATAAAACTATATCATATTATGAATATCAAAATATATATACGACTATATATTATATAACTTACACATTTATATTGTATATTTATAAGTTATTCGTATATTCAGTACCTATAGGCTATAGGTACCGCAACATAAATGTCTGTATTTTGAACGTTCTTTTCGAAACAACTATACTTATTACATTTTGACTCACGGTATTTAAATGAATATGTTACTTTTTATTATTATTTATCGATTATAATATATAATTTGTATTACACTATATTAATGTGAAAATATTATTTGCTTATTACATTATGTACTTACTATGTTTTATTTCAAAATATTTCCAAACTTTATTTGTTTTACACTCAAGATTCGCGATATTCATCAACTTTGAATCAAATATAAACTTTTTTAAAACTTATGTAATATTGAAATTGCAGTATTTTATGTTTAGAGCGGTATACGTGTTTATACTTTATAGTTTGGTATATTATGTAAATATTATAAAAATACAATTAGTATGATGCATTCGCGTATTCACGAGGGGGGGCATGGGGTTTACCCTCCCCCTTGAAAATTCCCGAGAACGCCACTGGCATGTGCATAAATCAAATATTTAGAATAGATATAATATATATGTGTGTTAGGTACATTTCGAACGTCATTTTTAACTAGTTTTCAATAAACGAAGACAGTGAAGGTATGTATAAGATTTATAATTTTCCAATGGATTCGTACGTCGTCAAAAACAAAATTACGAGTAGCGACGACAAATTAAATGAGAGTAATACTTTTTCAAATTAAAATCCACATAAGAGACTTGGAATTGTGCAGTCCTGAAAAACTTTTTTTTAAATTTATAAAAAATATTTTTTGTTTGAAAACAAAAAAAATGAAGTATTTACATTTTTATAGAAAATTAAAGCATTTGAGTTTTTTTAGACACACGCATGCTCAGTCCTAGTTATAATATATTTACAGCAGGATTTAGCTTTGAGGGGAGCTAATAATAATTGTTATGTAGAAGAGGTTCAACTAGGATCCTTCATATGTTTGGTATGCTACTGTGGGTATGTAACATTTTAAACTTTTGCAGCAACCTTCATACAAATTACCATTTTAACACATGGTTATGTACTTATGTCTTATACAGTCTTATGTCTTACTTTGAATATGCCACTGCGTGTAAAGGATACCTAGATTACACTTCAAAAAATATTTTTATTTCATATCTAATAGATTTTAAGTTACCTAAATGTATTTATATACCTAATATGCATTGTACAAGTTAAATATTATTTACTATATCTATTCTTTATTTCTGTATCAATGAGGTTTGTATAAGTAGGTTTTCAAAGCATTGTCATTTCAACTGCTGTTGTTTAAGTCAATTAAACTTTGTGTGTATGTTATTTTCCGGTTTGACGCTTATATTGTAATAGCCTCTATACCCTATATATGGGACCACTTTGGGTGTACAATATCCCCTGGGGTTGGTTTTGTTTGGCACACCGTGTGCTCAGAAAAGTAAACCATTTACACAGCCGACGTGACAAGTACAATGCTTGTATAGACCAACAGAACACTTGGTAATAGCCACCCTGCCGAGCTATAAAACAATGACATCGGTGGTGAAAGAAATATATTTGACAAGGGAATATATAATATTATATTGGATTTACGGGTACAGAGAACCAATTGGTTTTATGTTGATTTGAATTTGAAATTTGTATCCGCTGTTCTTCCAAAAACCAATGAACCGTGTAACGATACACTTTTTATTTGTTCACAACTTGTGTCATAAAATAAATAGAAAATAAATATTATTTCCACGCAATTGTCCAATTGGGATTTTTAAAATATGGACTTTTGAATTTATTATCTTTATAAAATTATTAAATGAGAATTGTTGTTTGTTCATAATATTATAATGTTCCTATACAGAAAATTCATAAAAATATATTTTTATTTAGTTTGTTGTAGAATCAATGAGCATTTATTACAATCTGAAAATGGTTATAAAATGGTTAAAATCAGTTAAAACCACTTTATGCTTAGATGTCCAAAATTATTTTCTTTTAGTAAGTTTTCCTTACATTTTTGACTGTAACATATCTGGACTATATTACATTATTACTGTATACAATTTAATATCTATACATTTTCTACTTGAATCTTTTAGAGTTGTATAGTGATATTACGAAAACAATTGCCGGTAGAAAAAAACCAACATTGTTTTCTTTTCTAAAAATTAAAAATTGTATCATTATAATATATCTTGTAATTTGTGAAGTCAACATATTTTTTATCAGTTTAAACATAAAATGTTTAGAAAAAAATGTAACCAAAAATATTTATGGAAAAAATATATTAAGATGTTTTTTCTATTCTAGATTTATATGAAGGGTATTTATGTGAAAGTGAAATAACAATAAATAATGTAATTTTAATAATTTAATAAGGACCTATAGCTTAATTAGTACATGCACATAATCATACCTACAAATTGTCTTTTATATTTTGCTTATTCTTCATAAAATCCAATATTTCTTTGATTGAACATTAATTAGTTTGGTTCTACATATTTTCGTGAATAATTAGATAACTTTAAACACATTTATTTTACTTTATACAAAAAAATATTGTAATAATGCGGGTAAAGTTTTGTATTATAATTTCTTAGAAAATAAGAACGTTTTACGCTTATTGACTTCATGTAATGTGTATAGTATAATACACTGTATCGCAATAACGAACTAATTTCAAGTGACAGAATAGTTTATTTTTCATTACTAACACTTCACTTCAAATTAATGAATATTCATAGGACACTTTTTATATAAAAATACGATAAAATTGTGTTATTCTTACTTTAACTTTCTGTACGAGAAGAGCAGTGGTGTGTGTACATATTGTATGTTGTAGGGTTTTAAGTAAAATGCTGTGTATTTTCTTTATTATTAAACGCATTTATTATTGTATACAAGTATAGATATAACGTTGTCGTTGTGTAAGTGCGTAACCTAACCTACGTATAATTCAAGACACAGGTACTTACATGAGTACATGAGTACACGACGTCTGTTATAACAATGTTACACATTAACTATTTTTGTGGTAAATTGAAAAGGAAAAAATAAAGTCGAGAAACCCATGTATCAATTATTATGTGGCAGTGCTTTTTCATTTTGTTCACCAACAATCCCAAACGGTAATGTTGTTATCTACCTTAAGTCAGTGATTGCCGAGAATTGTGACTTATAGAATTTTGTTATGACCCTCTGCCCCTTCAAAGTGCGCGTACACACATGCATAGGGTGTCCGCCACGCTGATTGGCTGGTATAAGTGCGTTATGCCACCGCTCGCGGGAAACCTTTCTCCTCCTCCTCTTTACAGCCGTCTCCACCCTACCTTTCACCTTCGTCGTCCCCATAACATCGTTATGTGTTTTTGGCTTCGCTTAAGCCGTCGTGATGACAACGTAATCGGGTTTGTTTTTGGACTGCCAACACTACCCCGCCGTCGGTTAATATAAATCTGACAGAGAGTGCTGCACACGTGAGACACTCTCGATGGACAAGGGATGATAGAGTGCGAATATGTGGTTACCATCAACTCCTTTTGACGCTCACGAACCAATCCAATTAGTAACGATAAAACTTCGGTCAAATCGAAGTAATCATTTTCTGGATTAAATATTGCCGACGCCAATCAGTCCCAAAGTATATCGTTACAAATTTTCAGTGACAAGTCATATTATATAGTATTAGCCTAATATGCATGGACAGGGAGAAATCCGAAACCTATTTTGAAAAAGTGTTATCATGACGACACAAATATAAACCTATAACTAAGGAAAAATTCAACACTTTAATTTTTACATAATACATGTCGATCTCTTATAGGGCTTATTAAATTAGATGGGTATAATTCACTATAGTAGTAGTGTACTAGTGTACGTAACTATATACGTAGCCACAAGCCACATACTAGGTATACCATTAAATCTACTACGCGTACAGCCAACAATAGGGAATATAAATTATATACTGCACTGATCTCAAAAAGCTGAAGGTATAAGTATACAAAAATAAAATAGATACATTAAAAAATAAAATGTCTTATAGATGTAAATTATGTATTTAGTTATAACTGTTATATTATATAACATAACTTTGAGTTGATGTATGAAGCTAATATTATAAATTTTAATTTTCACAGCAAAAAATTGCATCCAACCATAGGGATAATATTCTAAAACTCTTATAGTATTACGTGATTGCGAACTTCAAAATATTATATAATGGAAAAGCTCAAAAAATAGGTGTTATTTACTTTTTAAATTCTACATATTTTAAAATTGAAATGGAAAGAGAAATAGCACAAACAGATTACGTAATCAGAAACACGTCTTGTTCTAAATAAATGAAATATTTATTAATATGAGACTTAATAAAAAAACGAGGATAGTTATATAGTAGGTACTTATATAGGTGCACACTGTGCATTTTATTATGTCAGTCCAAACTTCAATGTATCGTTTAGTTTCCGTATAAGTCACAGTATCAAAAACACACTAGATAATAGTCATGTTTATTTTGTAAAACTATAGATCAACAATATGGTTGTAAAACTGCTTCATAAAATTTTCACTAATTAAATATCCACTAAAATAGTATTTAAAATAACTTAACATAAAGCGTTTAGTTTTTATGTTATTTAATTATATTTATAATATCGTCAGATTTTGGTATCAGTTTAGTCATAATATTATAATCTAAAATAACGGTAGGTACTTCTATATTTTTAAAAAGCAATTTGACAATTTAATAAAAAAATTTAATTTGAACATTGATAGTAGGTAGTTTTATTTCATATAATTTATTAACATGGTATATATATAATATTTTACAATTATTATATTTTTTTGGCTTTTTGTATACCTACATTCTATCTTAAAATATTTTAGTTATCTACCAATTAAAAATGTATGTAGGTATGATACACATTCGATTAAACTGGTATCAAAATATGAATATATATTATAACGCTATAAATATTTTAAATACCTACTTGTTATTTGGTGGTATTAATAGTTGTCTCAAATCTTTTAGAATAAAATAATGTGTACCGATTTTACAACTACCATTATATAAAGTTAGATAATTTAAAATTTAAAACAAATTTCTATTATTTTAATTAATTTTGTTTTTAATTTTAAAAATAAATTAAATCATCATAATTACCTACAAGGAAACCTATAAGTTCTATTAACATAGAAATAATTAATAATTTTTTTTTAGGAATACATAATTCATCCATTGACTTTCATCGCCGTCTTTAATTATTTTAAGACATATAGGTAGGTAAATAATTTCGGAAGTGTCATTTCCATGCAATACTTTTAACGCATTTGACGGGCACTACATTATAGATTGCTCTATAAAGTTAGCTCTTAAGTCTTAGGCTACGATGTATAAATACATATCTATAGTGGTAACATACATATTATACGTATTAATATGTATACTGTATGCGTAGGTACGGAATAATTGTATCATTTTAATATTTTTAATATTTCAAATACACTATTTTTTCATAAAGGCTTTTGATCTGAATATTTATACATAAATAACATTTTATTATTATATATACGTAATGCGGTTTGAACTTTTTTCTCATAAGAGGACCTCCATAGGTATGTAGTATGTGCACGTGCATCGTACACTATATAGGTACTTTACTGCGCATAATGTATACATATACCTATATATACCTATAGTCGTTCTAAACTCGTTCGTTTATTGGCATGTTGACATTGTTGACACACCGATTACGATACCGATTACGCCGTGTTTAACAGGGAAAGAACTATATTATTATAATATCTGCAGATATCAGTGCTCGGCCGTATACTATCACATATAATATTATATATAGGTACCTTATACATCATGCGCTTACTCCATTAAATTGGCGTTTGAACAAGCGTCTCCCCTTGTGCGCCCGTCTCATTACCCGCGTCGGCGGTTCAGCAGTATAATGTGTATGGTTTTATGATGGAAATATAAGCGGTTCAAATATTTACATAACGCGACCAAACGTTGCAAACAAAACGGTTAGATTCATTTTTATTATTATTATTTTGTTTTCTTTAACTTTTTTCCCCTGAAATCCTCTCCACGGCCCAAGAGGTAGGGGGAGGGGGTAACTTATGTATTTACCGTTATAATACTGCTGCTACTGTTACTTGCAGTGCGGCGGCAGTATTATACATAATATTATGGCGACAGATGGCTGGCGGCGACCCGTCCGAATAATTATTGTCAACAAACCGCCGGGGGTAAAGGGTCGCCAAAGCCGTAATGAATAAAGACGTGTATGTAACAATAATAATAGCGGTAATAATGTAATGTATAATCTCGAAAAGGGGTTAAAAATTCGATCAACTGTACGTTATTGAAGTCGAGGGATGTCTGTGGTTTTATAATGAAGTTGTTCTTGTAGAGGGGAAGTTAGAGATCACATGCTATATTGGTATATAGGGTATAATATGTAATAGTATCATCGGATTTTGCCAATCAACATGTATATAGGTATACATGTATCATGTATGTGATATTTTGGTATGTATAATAAAGTGATCGTAATGGGTATAATTTGGTCGGTGCGCAATTACGAGTCGTAGGTTTTTCTACTTACGAATTTCTTCTTGAACAATATAATTCTATGATACCTATATTAGTTTCAGGTTTAACACTGTAATTTTGTAATAATTTATAAGTTTTCCAGAATTTACTGTTAAGAAGTTCAAAGTTAAATTATAAGATAGGTATTCAACTGATGAACCACATAGGTACTTAATACTTACAAAAGTTTAATTCAAAATGTTAAAATAAGAAAATCATTAGGGAATAGTTTAAGATGTAGTAAGCTTGAATTATTTACTACTACATTTTATAAATATTTTTAATAATATACACCGTAAAATGTGGTTCAATATCGTATATTTACCAGGTACCTGGCGCTATAATTGAATGACTGTATTATCGACTTGACAGTTTTAATATTATACTATGTCTGAACCAGGTACTATATATACATAACATACACTGTTAGTGTATAGGTACTATATAAACGTTATACGCCTATCTAATCTCAAAGTATTTGAAGTGACATTGCACTTTATTTAATGGAAACTATATCTATTTACCATACTAATGAGTTTTTAACACTAAACATTTTTTTTAATCCTTTGTTCGAGATATTTCATTTTAAAAAGTTTACTTAAAAAGAATTTAATAGAAAAAATATTGAATTATAATATACTTTGTGGAAAAAAATACAGGTTTTAGGTGTATAATAACGTCTTCAATAATATTGTCTATTACGAAAATTCGTTTTCATTTATGAGCGCATCAACTTTTTAACAAAATCATTAAAAGGCATTAAAACATTTTTTTTAGATTAAAAAAACACTATTCCAATATAATAATATAACACAAGTATATATTAATAGGTACATTGGATAGTTTATTATTTAATTCACGTGGTCTATAAATGTTATTTTATTGAAAGTAAATAATAGATAATGTTATAAATACATTAACATAATAAGTATAAACCGTTTTTCGATGCCTTCAGAATGTTTGGTACTTTATTACGATAAAAGTGGAAATAGGATTAGTTTTGAGGGTAGTTTTAGTGTAAGACAAAACGCACTAAAAATAATATATTACTTTACAAAGCATGTGGCTTTTGTTTGGTAAAAGATCTATAAAACATCTCCTTTGTATTTCGTAACTTCCTCGTGAAAGTCCATTTTCCCACATACGATAGTATTTCAAAGTGCCACCAGAAACAATGTCATCAAGCTGCCGTGACACTTGTTTTCGGACCATAAAATCCTAAAGTGTTTTTTCTTACTTAAGGGCTAGCGCGCGCGCGTGTGTAAACCGATCCGGCCAATCGCCTTTGTGTCGGTCACCCTTGGGGGGATTTCATACATGACGCATGTACATGATTTATTTATGATTTCTTCCCGGAAGATTATAAAATAAAAAATATATCTAAAAGGTCCACGGTGTAACTTGATACAGTATAGGATTCAAGTCAACCGTGTATGAAACGCTTTTGAATTTTAGAGCACACGCGAGTTCCTGACAATGTCTATTTGAGTCAGCCAAAATTATATCGTTCAATCATAAATCTAAAATATTTACATTTTCTGCAGTTCAATAAAAAATTAAATGCCTAGAAAATGTTTTGTAAAAAAAAGTCGTGCCATACACTCAGACCTACATAATATTGTAAATTGCATAAGATACAAATGTTTTCCTTTGATCAAAGGAATTAATTTAAAAAAAATAATAAACGAAAAAAGTAGATTACAATATGAATACCCATGACTGTGACGCACACGCATTGGATAATTAAATAATTTATTGTAATATAACTATATGACATAATAATACATATTTTATTAATTTATTATAATTTATAACTATATTTATATTGCATGAACAGTGAACAAACGCAATTTATAAAGGGAACGGTTGGGGGTGTAAGCGTACAGCCCACTCAAAATTATCGTATAGTCCCTTCCAAAGCACAAATTAAATAATGATAGTGTCATTGATATTTTTGTTAATACTAATAATATATAATATGACACCGTTGGATTATTTTAAAATTTAAATTATACTCGTTGTAGGTATATGTGGATAATATGAACATTATTTAATATTTTTGTTGACTATAATAAATTAAATATTTATTAGATTTCCCTTTTTTGATTTTAGTATAAAACATATTTTACACAATCTTTAAAATTATCATCGAATATCATGACAAGTTACGTTTTTCATTTGAATACATTTTATTAATATTATTATTATTATTATTATTATTACAGAAAATTCCAATTGTATTTTATAAATGTATTCCCTGTGATACGGAAGAGTGTATAAATTATTGATACAATTATTTTGAATTCACCCATCAACAGCTCGAATAAAACGCTTTTCATATAGAAAGAAACAATACCAAGACAATGGAAAATATAAAAATGGATGTCATTAAAATTAAATGGTCGAGTGTCCTTCTGAAGATTTTGCACGTTCGGTCAGTCGTTTATCGACTACATATATGGTATCTACACGCTTAAAACATCCTCGAAGTAGAATTTATAATTAAAATATTGTACATCTTTTGTTTCTGTTAATTGTATTCTATTGTTTGGATTGACTTCTTTTGTTTTATATTGAAACTTTTAGCTGGCGCGTTGTTATAATATAATTGGTTCGAACATCAGTTTGTTGATTAACCGTTAAACATTTTTTTCTTTTAAAATGGTCGAGATTTAATCCATATATTATGCATATAGTTTCAAACTATATACTTCATGAATAATGATATATGCATGTGTACGTGGTAGGCGTAGGATGACTATTTTTAAATAAATTATTTAATATTTTATGTACAGATATATATGTATATTGTATACATTGTGTAATATATATTATATTCTTAATTACCTATATTATATAATATAATTACTTACCTATGTAGTATGTCTAAATGATCCAATGTAGGAAATAATTAAAATTTTTGTACACAGCAAATCTATTTTATGATTTATTACTGCATTATATTAGGGATTATTTTTTTAATAAAAGTATTAGATACTTTATTATTAATTAATAATTTCTCATCTGATGTTATTAAATTTCTATTATATTCATATAGGATGTAGTTCATGTATAGGCACTAGTTTAGGCAGTACCGAATAAAGGCACTATACGTATACTACTTTTATATCATAATGTTAGTGAATAATCGTGATAAATGATTATACATTATGTACATATATGTGTAAATATGAACCATAACAGTAGAAATATGATACCTATTTAATAACATACCTACTACAGTTTACTTCTAGTTTGGTGTTCCTGTTTGTTTTTGAATATATATTTAGCAAAACTATTTTATGCAACGTATTTCAATTTATTTGTTTGACTTTGAGTTGGTAATTTCATACAATAATTAATAAGTATTAATATATTTCGATAATTTTCAATTATAGATTCAAACAATTAATATAGGTAGGTACCTATACCCACATATAAAATAATATACATTGTACATACTACATATAACTGATATAACACGGCACATTTGGATTGGATTATTATATTCGTAGAAAATCCAAAATGATTATGGTTTAATATGTTTTATAAATAAAAGAGTTTTATTTATTGAACATTCAAGCTTTATAGAACATAACGGGGTATCTGTTTTACTGGGATATATTTCATATACAAACAATCATTTTTCCTCAATATTTGCTGTGATCGAATATTGTAAACCATACATACGCTTGTTCTAAACGAAATAGGAAGGTGAAGTTTATTACCACTTGGAATTGGTTGTATTCGCCTTGAGATATTGCTTTTTGATTCCAGAAAATGCTATATGCTGTATTCGTATGTGCGTATATTGTTTATATATAAGGTAGGTATGTAATCTTACTTATCGATAAACAATTCGGAGAATTCGTTCTGAAGAACGGAGGAAATCATTTCAGAGCTCGGAGGTTTTTTTATTATACGTATAAGTGGGATATAAAGGTTTCCAGGTATGGTTCAGGGGGAGAGCGAGCGTACGTGACTACTGACTCCTATTATAACGACCGTCTAGAAATCCCTTCCAATAAATTTCTAAATAGACCTTTTCAATTTTATACGAATACATGCTCGTAAGTTGCAAAATAATCGCGTATATAGCTGGTACTATAGCATTTGAAAACCATTTCATTCTTATGGGCCCCCTCGTGGCCATATTTTGTGTGATGTATTTCAAATATATATAATAATGTTATTACCAATTCCGAAGAATATTATTTGAGTGGGTACAATAAAAATTGAGACATCTGTATAAATTAATATTTTGAAGTCGTATTATAGAGTGGCATTTTGTGGGTACCATTTTAGTTAGATACATAATAATATCAACCAGGTAACCTAACCTAATCTAACCTACCTATTATGTTCGATTATGTTTAATAAAAAAAATTATGAATATTTAATTTAATTTTTTTGCGTGTTTCAATATATTTTTATTTTTTCAACAGCTATTTCTCAGTTACAACTGCAGTATACCTATTTACGCGGTGATCCAAAAACTCGGTGAAATCCCATAATTTAATTTTTTATTAATACAAAATTGTATTTGATTTTTTCTAAATCATTCCTTTTATTTTTATAATAATATGCATAAATATTTTAAGACTGAAATTCCTGTGTTTGGAATAACTTAAAACCGAATAGCCACGATTGAACCGTTCGTATTGTTTTATTTTTTTTTTATGGTCGGAACAACACAAAAAACTTATAAATGTGCACAAAAAAAAACTGAATTACATTTGCTTACCCGGCATCGCCCGGGGCCGGGAAGTGCCGAGAACATAGACGTTAGATATTGTTCATCAAAAGTTAGTCTTGGGCGGCACGGCACCGGGGCCTGATGCACACGCGTACATATAACGAGAAAACAAATCGGATTAAGTCAAACGCCTCGGCAACAGCTATATTATAGTTTATATATATACAGTCTCAGACGGGGAAACCAATTTTCCAGATTGTAAAAAGTTAGCCGGCTTGGCGCGTTTGCGGTTTGTGTGGTGTGGTGTGCGGTGCGGATCCATTTCCTGCCGCCCGCCGCCACTTTGAGGGTGGAGAAGAGAGGAGAAACGGACGGGCCCGACGATATTATAATAACATAATGACATTGTCTATCCAATATCTGTCGGATGATTGTGGCAATGTTTTAATTTACACAACTACCGCGTTGCTGAAATTGAATTGGGAAATGTAAATTTTTTAGGCAACCAGCGAGACACTCGTGTGCCGGGTGGGCGCACTTGTCACGGAAACAAAGATAATAAGTGTGATATATATTAATATTATATACATATAGGGGGGATTTGTGGGCCAAAATAATGCAATTTCCCGAATCATTATTATTTAGGTATAATAACAAATCAGTGAACTTGGACCAATCACACTCGCCCATTTGTCGGTGAATTAGGCCCGGCTAGCTGCGTGTAAAATTCAATTATTATAATATTGTTGTTCACGGCCCGAATATTATTGTATAGTACATGTTACAGTTTTGTATTATATATTTATATGTTATGTATGTACCATGCTTGGACGCAAATTTAAGTATATGTATAATATTATCACGACACTATATTGTCCAAAATATATGCATATCGTGTTACAATACAGTGTTGCATATTACACTATGTTACGACTTACAGCTGCAACATGCAGGTCGTTATGTCGAATATGCGATAATAAGAACGTTGAGGGACGGAGGCGATGATGAAAATAAATTGCGTAATTTTTTACATCCTCCAACGAACGCGAGCAAATATTATAATAGTGTAATATGCACTATATATAATGGTTTGAGTAGTCAAACAATGAGTTTATATTAGAGTTTAACTTGTTAATTGCGAAAATTGTCTTTAAATGATTACATTGACAGGCGCCGCGTGTTATTATTGTTAGTCTGATGCTTACAATTTATCATTTCATGCTGCCACGTATTTGTTTTTTGTCTAAATTATTGTTTTCTGTTTAATATATACACTGTATATACTTACATATGACATACCTACTATAGTAAACGTAATTTTATAATATGGTCATTGTTCATGCATTAATTCAAACACAGCCGACGTGTGATGTATTTTAAAAATATTGACAGGTAGATATAGATATAAATAAGTGTACAATGTGCAAATAGTCAACAGTTATTATTATACGTATTATATAGTCTCACCGTTTATTAACTGTTGTATGTTTGCAATTATTTCTATAATTTAACATTATACTCAATTTATATTTCGGTCCATTTTAATCGTTTAATTCGAACACAATAAAGATGAATGCAAATCATGTTTCTTATGAGTTATGAATAATACAATTATCTGTTAGTTACTTACTTATTTGTTCATCTGAATTAATTCGGCAAAGCCAGAGTCCTTTGCCCGGTTGCCGAGTAGTACAAAGATCATCGGAGGAAAATCCTAGGAGTCTTGACCCCCACTCAAACATTGTGATGAATTATTAAATTCCTTTGACCTAAAATGATTTATACAATAAATTAGAAACATATTACTGAAAACCTTAGAAAATTGTGTTGGTATTATATTTTAGTTTCACTTATGAGAGGTGTCAGGGGCGTGCTCATAAAATGTATGTGTGTGTGTGGGTGGTGGGGGGGTTCAAGTAAAATTGAAGGAGCTAGTCTTTTACCTAAGGACCATTTTTTTTTTTTAATCAACAAAAAAATTCAATTTATAGATTTAAATATTATATTGTTAATATAGCAACTATTATACTAATATACAATATACATTCAAAAATTAAAGAACAAAATCTAGTTTCCTTGATTTTATTATACATCATAAGTATATAATTATAAAATTTCACTGAAAAAAAAAATAGTACAAGTCTTAGTAACACCTTATTGTAATTAAATGTTCTGTAAAATATTCAATTATTTCAATTTACATTACTATACCTAGGTATAATACTTGTTTTAAAAATGGTCTTAAATTTATAAAACTCTTTTTCAAACATCGATCGATGGAATATATTTAGATTTAACTAATGTTTCATGTCAATTATCACATTTTTTAAAATTATTTTGAATTTAAAAGTTACTTACTATATTGTAGGTATTATTGGTATTAACTATTAAGTAAAAAAAACAAATTGTATGATCAGTAATTTTTTAACTGTGGTATAATTTGTATTTGAATGTTAAAAGGTATCGTGAATAATATAAAATAAAACAAACAAGTATAATAAGTAATAACAAACAATTATCTTCGCCACATAAATATTAATAAAAATATAATTATAATAAATTTACTTCTCACTCTTATACCTACAAATTAACACTAACTCGTTGATCAAGAATAATATATTCTCTATAATTATTGTACTTACCTACCAACAATTATATTCATGGTTACATTATTATTAACGAGAGTTTGAGGTAGACAGTTGTTCATTCAAAATATATCTCTTTTTATGCTAAACAGTACTATAAACTCGTTATTGAATTACGATATACGCTAAGCCCAAGGTAATTTATTTATAATCTATATATCTATATATTATCACGATCATGAAACAAGTGAATGGTGACTCTGAAATTAATGTATAATTATGCAATTAAATTTACAAAGCCATGAACAACATTTTCAACAGTAATTAAATTACCATTATAATTCATAAAATTCATATTAAGTTATCAAAAATATCCGAATTTTTATAACACATTTAATATCTCATTTAATTTTGAATTTATATATAGATTTATTATTTTACATTAAATTTAATCTTTTTGTTGGTCGTTCAATTTTTTAGTATTTGTATTTTATATTGTCCGTGGAATACTGATAAAATATTTTTACTACGACTTTTAGTGTCATATTACTATATTATTATTTTTTTTTCTTATTTACTTTCGTATTTTATTTCTCATTCGAATTAAAAACCTATTTGTATTATTAGGTAGGTATGGTAATTTTGTATTTTGTATAAAATATTATGTTTAATATACAGCGACTAGTAATGCACATCTAAACATTTAGAATACAAAAAGATGTGTAGCTATTAGCATAATATTTGGGCTAAAATATACTGAGTCAATTTATTTGTTGAAATATTATAATATATCTAGCTATACATAATATTATCATATTAGGTCAATATAATTTAAGCGTAAAGGATTTGATTTGAACCTTCACATGTTTACAATTAATTAATAATTAATATTCAGGCTTCAAACTGAGTAAACACATAAATTTTCACCTATATAAATAGCATCAATCCCGACTAAATAAGTTTGGCAGCTTATACATATAGCTTACGCCTAGACCACAATAATTATTAATTCGTGAGCTCGTAACGCACCATATTCGATTAGAAATTTTTTACGAATATTATTCGCTGCCTGCGATATAGCTGTATAGGTAGGTACAAATGACGATGGCGTGAGCGGTGAGGGCACACAAGCATTCACACAAATATGCAAGTATGCAAACTCATAATGTACACAGATATGTCCTTATTATATTATATACTCCGAGAACGATATAACAATCATGTAACTTATCTTTTGTTTTGCATAATGCCCGTTATTTGTTAGTCGTTTTGCGTGTGCGAATGCGAATGCATTTGCGTTTTTATTGGAAAACTGAGGTTTTTGTAGATAAGTTTTAAGTGCTGAATTTGAGTGTATTCATTATTATATCAATTATTTTATTTTACTTATCCGGTACTGCAGTGAGCAGATGATATAGATATATATTATAATATTATGTATATAATAATTATTTATAGATATGAATAAATATGTTATACAAATTTAACACATAAGTACCTATTGTATAACCAACATGGTGAGTATTATCCGTTTTAGAGATGACATTACGCGGGTTTAACGTTGGATGCAGTACATGACAGCAGATGGCGAAACTGAGCACCTATAGTCATTGTAAATATCAAAATATAATATATTTACTGCACGGATATTGATAATATCATTGAGTAAAACATAAATATACATTGTACATATTTTGTACACAGAATGAAGCTGTTTAAAACATAAAAAAGGTGCTCTGCTGTACAGTAGGTTACAAGTGGGTCACTGTTTAATGGATGGTATTAAATTTGAATTCAATGATATAATAGCATTGTATAAGAAAAACGATTCTGAACGGAGACGGTATGTCAGTCTAGGTATAAGACATATTATATACTTATCTATGTTATTAAAAAAATTGACATATAATAGGTACCTATAATAAATTCCAAATTAATCACATCACAATATCCATTAGGTATACTTATATCGCGTTATACATCAACAACAAAAGCTGATACTATCATAGATATATAATAGTGTACTTTAGAAGTTTCAAATACCCAAGAATAATATTATACAATCACAACAAAATAACTAAAATAGTTATTTTAGGTTTTTTATTATGTAATTTCGTCTAAATTTGAACTTAAAATGACTATAAAAATAAACTGTGCTTATGTAATTTTTAGGTAACAGAATTAACTACTTACGTGGAATATTTTTTTAAATTTCCAATCCTTAGATATAAAATTAGAACATTTTATAAATTTATAACTACAAAATAATTATTCAATTTGATAAATTTTGTCAAAATTCGATTTTTAAATGCTCATAAAAAAAAATTGTACCTTTATGTATTTTTAATATTTTTCAACTGATATTGTGACAATATATCAGGAGCCTTGTATTAAATGTTTACACTTTTTGACCCAACAGTTAAAACTTTATTGACATTCATAGAAAAAAAAAATAAGAAAATTGAAATATGAAATTGTCCATAAACAGCTCAAAAAGAGTCAAAATATTTTCAAATTGTATGGTGTATAGGAAATGCTAATATAAATATTCAGTGAAATTCTCATGTATCTACAGTTATTCGTTTTTCAATTACAACAAAATAACAAAATAGCTTTATGAGAAATCGAGTGAATATCCAATATCGTAAAAATATGAAATTCAAACGCTCATAAAAATTTAATTTGACTTTCTTATAGACATTTTTTTTTTTTTTTGATAAAGGTAGATAATCTTATAAGGATTCTTGTATTACATTTTAAAATAAGTCAAAATATATGAAAAATGTTATGGTGTAGGTATATAAAATGCTATAATATAAACATTCAGTCAAAATTTCATGTATCTACCTACGGTCATTTGTTTAAGAGTTGCACCAAAAACCAAAATCGATTTTCTCGAAAACAGATTTTGCGTAAAAATTCCCGTTTTCCCTTAATTTTTCTTTTGTATTTCAAGGTGCTTTTGAAAACTACTAAGAAATTTTTACTTTTGACCCCCACAACGTTCCAACTAGATTCACTTTCCTATCAGAAAAGATACTGTTGTAGAATATTCAAGCACTTTTACTGTCTTAAAAGGTGATGACAGACAAAAAAAAAATAAAAATTAATAAAAAAAAAATAAAAAAACACACATCATTGTAAAATCAATACATTCATCGTTTCACTCAGAATTCAAATAATTAAACCATGGAGATAACGCGATGCCCATTCGTGTTTTTCTTAACGTCACGTCGCCGTTGTGGCGTTGTTATAAACAATAAATAGGTAGGTACAATGTTCAACTACATCCGAAATACAAAGCATATTATAATACACGATGTTATGTACATATATAGTATATAGCGATTTTTTTAAGGCAATCTGCAAGCTCTGAGAAACCATCATGGATCGTAAAAAGCTTACGTTTATCTTTGCATATTATACATATAAACATATTACTATATTATAATATGATAGGTGCATGCCGGGTTGAACTAAACCGGTCCACCTGAGCATATTATTATTGCTTTATGTTCTAAATATATAGGTAAGTACTTATCCTTATACATTTATTATACCACTAGCAGTTATTACTCAAATGCAAAACATTAAACAATATAACAACAGACATCGCGGTCGCATTCGGATCTGTGTGCCAAGATGACGGAAAAGTTTGCCAATATTATTTCTATCGAAAACACACAACGCCTATGACATAATTCATTATTATACATATGCTTAATTATTTACCTATATACTGGATACTTCTTAGACACACTATACTATAATTACTATGGTTGCTTACACCCAATCGAAATATAGTTATACGATTTCCATTGGTATAGAATATGTCTTTTTTATATTTATAGGCATTAAGTTGTAGGTTTTTGGACCTAGATGGTCTATGCATTTTTAACCAAACGCTTTTCTAGAATACTGTATTCTGATATCAAACTTCTTATTTTATCTTTAACTATTACATTTTTCATATCCAGAAAGGATTCAACGGTTTTAATTATATATAAAATAATTATTTTCTTAGGTATATACAGACTCATATATGGTAAAATGTCTAATAACTAAAAAGTAATAACTTAAAGTTATCTTTAGTTGAAACTATTAAAGTATTTTTACTGAAATATATATCCTAACAATTTTTCTTCGTAAAAGTTGTAGTGGTCTAGAGGCATTTTGATTAAGTCTTCAAACCAGTAAACCATATGAATCAAACCGGCCCTTGAACCACAAATAAAACTTTTTACCCAACCCCCACCTATTCCATCTGTAATGCCTATTATCGCATAAATATTTATTCATTTACATGAATTCACTTATGATCTCAAAACATTGTAATAATATTTCTATTAGAACTTTATTAAAAATTAACTTTTTTTTATCATATAATTTATTATAATGTGGCATTGAGAACATTCCTGATTTCTCTATTGAAATATAAGCCCCTGCTTATTGTATTACCTATTATTATATATTATAACCTATGGTTGTTTTCAATTATTAGTTTTAAAATTATATACAACAATACTAGCTGATCCCGAGCACTTCGTTGCCCGTAAAAAATGACAACTCTTAAAAAATTGTGATTGTTCAACTAATTTTGCGTGTAACTTGCTGCAGTAAGTGCAACTCAACCACCCTGGTAGGCAATCCGACGTCGGATCGCAGACAATATGTGCTACAGCATGTCAAGTAGGCAATCCACCTGCTATAAGTGCAACTCAGCCACCCTGGTATAGGCAATGTGAGAAAATTCGATTTAATGCATTCATGATTTGAAAATACTTAACAATATTAATACTGGGTAGTGGGTACATAGGTGGGTACGTAGTACGTACTACCCATAATACTTAGTATCTATAGATGTAAATTATAACTATTTTGGATCTGATATATAGGGTCATAGGGAAACAATATTCTAAAAAACTTAAAAGTCCCTGCAGCCTGTAGCGGTAGACACAACGTCCCCGCGGGCAAGCAGTATAGTGGTATTCGAGCGTCTCGCCGACTTAAACGGGTGGATATAAATATATAATAATAATATAATATGACTATTTTGCCTAATAATATAGTACCCATATATACCTACGTTGCCGGACTCGATCGGGGGTATAATATCATGTTTTATTATAATAATTAAAACGCGACGTCCGCGACGATATTATACGCGTATTTCTATATTAATTAATAATATGAATAATACGATAGTAATCGTAAGAGAGGTGACTGCAGCTGCAGTGAGGTAGCGGTGTCGGTGTCCGTGGCGGCGGGCGGCGGCGGCGGTGACGTGGGCGGGTGCTGCGGTGCCTGCCCGGTATCTCGTCGAAGGGACCGCCGCGCACCACGCCCACCAGGACGCGCGCGCGGCCTTTCCACTTCAGCCGACGAGACCGAGCGATGTGCCACACACGCTTCCTTATCAGTCCGAACGACAACGGGATCCCGGATCGCCGACGTCGCTCGTCGTACTACATACACCGCACTGCCGGCCGGTATCCGCTCGTCAGCGTCACAGTCACCCGCTGCAGCGTTCACCGCCCGACCTCCAACACAATATAATATTACTGTGTACTATTATCTTCTGCCGTTCGCGTATTACATCTCGTGAGTCCCGTCGATCCCTTAGATCCCGTAGATCCCTTAGGTCCCGTCGTCGTCGACTTCTTCACCGGAGATAGGAGCCTGCGAGTTCTTCGATATACGACCGGTCCGCGTCGTTCCGGAGGAGAAGGTCCTTTCCTCCGTTATCGCGTTACCGGCAACGACGTCCCCCGCACCGTACCTACCACACTCTGACACACCACTACGGCACAGAGGGGAAACGATCCATCAAAAATTAAACCATTTTTGAGCAAGGGTAAGTCGTTTGTTTACGTATATTATAAGCTTTGCCGCGTTACTCCTCACCCTTTGCAGAGCTTTCGTAAATCACGCAAATCCCATTCGACCGACTTCTCATCCGCCGACGATGATGACACCGATTTGGTTTGTATAAGCACTAGGTATCATTGAGTGTATATTGTACAATATACATTCAATGGCACTATATAATAAATATACGCACAGAAACCCAGTTTTCGTCGTCATCTCATTTTTCTACATTTTTGGCGGTTTATATTTCAAATGCGGCCATGTGAATTTTTATTGTTAAATGTTAACGTAAAATAACTGTAATCTATACATGTAAATATAATATGTAATTTGTATAATATAATATGTTTATATATTTTAATAACATTTTAAAATAAATTTATATCAGGGATTGCAGATGTCAGACAATAAAATACATAGATAATAATTAATAACTCAATTGTGTTACGAATTAAACCCATCATTTTAAGCTTTGCCTTTATTATAGGTAATTAAAAAAAAATAAAGAAAGAAATAGTTTGTAAACCAAACGTAATATATGCAATAGTTTATACTCAATGACGCTAAATTACGTATTTAATTATAAAATACTGAATACATAATGGGTTAATTTTATTAATTTACTAGGTACTTAAAGTAGTGTAGCGTTATTAAAATAATAACGGAATTCGAATTTAGTCTATTCAAAAGATTAATAAAAATAATCATCAATCATCATATCTATTAATTATCCATTATTGAGCATACAGACATATTATTATAGTATTAGCTTATTATTACTATCTATTACAGCAATTATATATTAAATTTAAGAGAACATTTTGTTGTAATAATAAGTATGTAATAATCAAGTCAATTTATTTATACGCTATATTATATCATCGTCCTAAAAGATTCGTTTTATTACTATAGACGTCATCTATATAATAGTCTTGATGTTTAAATGACATTACATATAAATTGACATTTGTTTAATTAACACATTACATTCAATTAAGGGGGCTGAAGCAGGTCGAGAAAAATATGTAAAACAACCAAAATGCCAGACAAAAGTGTAAAAGCTTGTGTTTGATGGATTTTAATTTGGAAAACTGATTTTCATTTGTATTCTAGTCATCTAGGTTTCGGTCGAGGCAATTTTGGATATTGCAAAAACTTTAAAGTAAATGAAATGTATGGTTCTTTTTAGTATCAATATTTTAAAAATTAATTTGAATATCTATAATTACTTCGATCGAAACCTAAAAAACTAGATGACAAATTCAAATCTAAAATTAGAATTCATCAACCCCAAGCCTCGTAATTTTGTCTGGCTTATTGGTCTTTTAGATGCTTAAAATGCGTTGTGCCAATTTTGATCATACTGAAATTTGACATGTTCCTGTGGGTGCTTGAATGTGTTATCGTTCCATGAATTTTCAAAATCCTGCTAGGCTACGAAACTATTCGAAATCAACAATTAATCTTATTGTACCTACCTAATTATTTCACGTACCGCCAGTAACACGGTGTATTTAATATTTTTAATCGTATATTATATTAAGGATATAATATATTGACTAGGTATATTATTATGATTATTATTATTTAACTGCAATGATAATATTATTTTTATATCATTGTCATTCGATAACCACGAAAACTCGGGTATAAACAGTATTGTGAGATTTGAAATGTTTAGTATTTAAGTATAACGTACCCAACTATGCTACAACGTGTTTCAACTATGGAACAGAAAAAAGACTGGCGTCATGGAAATAAAAAAGATCTTATTAACAAAAAAAAAAATAACTAGGAATATTAATGCCATATTTACGTCTAAAATAAATAAAGTAAATAAATTTTATTTATTTTTGAATAATTAAATAACAAAATAGTATATGTATAGAGAAGATTTCGGTAAAAATAGCTGGTATCCCTAAATATTATATTATATTATTGTATAATTGTTAAAGGTAATATCAGGGGAGCCCCTGCCTAATTTGTTTATGAATTAAAAAATCGTGGCAGAACGGTTTATATAATATTATATAACATTATCAATTACAATTACAGTTTTATTTTATTATCTTTATTTTTAATACCTTTCATATTATAATATAAATTAATATAGCTCAACGATAAATTATAATATAATATTCTAATTACCATAGGCGTAGAATGGTGGGGGCCAAAGGGGCTATAGCCGCCCCCCCCAGAAATTTGTTTAGACCCTAGTGTAAAAGTTTACTGTTTTAGTGTTTTATACGTCCATATGTGAGAACTGAAAACATTTTCTATTATTTATTTTGATGTCCGAAGAATATTTTATTTGATAATTTAAATTATAAATAATAAATCCTAATTATGAAAAACTGTATTAATAAAGGTGATTTTTACATAGATGTTGTTGTATCAGAAATTAACAAAATTTTAAAATCTATTGTTACTTCATATTGAAAGAGACTTATATTATTAAATTATAATATTATTAAATCTGAAAACGTTCTTATTTCTTAATTTATTTGCCCAAAAAAGCAGGCGTTTAAACCTTATACTATACTACTATAGTAATAAATTCCTATTTAAAATGTTTTTTTTTATATTTAATTCAAATACAAAATATGTATTTGATAATAATATTATAATGTATGGTATATTATTTATTTATATTTTACTTTGTAATAAATTGTGCTTCTTTAGTCCTTTTTATATTTTGTTCCTTTACATTTCTCTTTAGTTATATTTGTAGAATATATGTTCTGTACCTGAATCATTATATTATAGCCCTTTTGATGAGAAGTAATTCACATGAATTGTGGGAGAGTCGTTGATACCGCAAAAAAGGTTATAACCCCCCCCCCCCCCCCCTTAAAAAAAAATCATTACGCCTATTGTAATTACTAAATAAACTAATAGAACACATACCTATTAATTATTGGTTATTTAATAATTTAATACATTCCTTGTTTAAAAATTTTTAACATAAATACAATTGTTTTTAAATTGTATAATATATTATATTTGTTTAAATATCATCTGTTATCATTTTTATTTAAAAGAATGGAACACCGAAATGATCCTACGTCATCACTTTTGAGTAACGAACGTAAAGATAAATTATTAAATTTCTCTGATACTAAAAATGACTTTTTATTCTAGATCCGTAAAATGTTCATATTATATGATAGTTAAATTTAATAAATGTCTTTTAATAGGTATTAGGTAATTTATTAATTAGGTATTTAAAACTTTATTATCTTGTTAAAACCAATGAACATCCTAAAGTAATTTTATATCGTTTTACCAAAATTTGGTTTAAACTTATTTCGTTACATTTTAATATAATTTGCAACTCGATCTCAGTCACGTGCAGCGAAAAAGCCGTTTTATAAATATTGAATATTTTAGTAAAGTCTTACAAAATTAATAAAAATTTCAAAATGTTATTTTATGACTATTAAATTAAACTTTTCGTTTATTTTATGTCTGCAATATTTAGACCTAACCTTTGTCTATTTAAAGTATTGAACAATTTTACTTTAAATAGATTTTAGTTATTTTTTGTTGAAAAAATATAATAAGTACCTACTAATTTTTTATCATTTATGACCGTTATAAATTATAATATAAATCCACAATAATAATCTTAATTTCTTATTTGGCTAATGGATCTTAATACAAAACAAGCATAATTTAATCTATTTTAAATAATTTATAAGGCATTATATTTAAAATGTTTGACTTTTATAAGAAACCTTAGTATTACAATTCTCATCAAACGATATTCCGTAGATATTATTTTATTGTAATGAATGTTTTGATCGCATATTAAATAAGAAAATTATTGTTCCTAAATTACATTTATTCATATGAATAGCATTAACACTTTTGAAATACGAATAGGTACATCGACAGTTCAATAGTTCAGTCATTTTATTTAGTAGCATTTTTTTCCTTTAAAATTCTTTATTAGGCAATCTGTTCAAAGTTTGAAGAATACGTTTATTTGATGATAATAATTAAAATGAAATAATGACATGGAAATAACAGAGTGAATAAGCCTCCCTGCCCCAATGGAGGTACTTCATAAAATTTGGTACGGTAACCTTGTTATAATAGCAACGCATGTAGGACGGAGGTACCTGGTACATAATATAATTCTGTCGAAACATGGATCGATTCATAATATCAAGACGCAAGTTCCCATTTCGTTTCAATGATTGCAAAAAGAAGTGGAAAAACACGTGATCGGAGTACGAATTAAATCTGCGGAAGCTGTTGAAATCATCGAGCAAAACAAAACGTTATAATAATAATATAATCATTGTGGCAGTCACCCATATCGTACGTGGGTATACCTCTATATATGGATGGATAACAATAAGACATTTCGATCAAATCGTCAACACTTCAAAACTGTATAATACGCTATAATGCTTTATTTATATACATATATCGTATAACGAGATGACGCACCTTTGTTGGCATCCGGTGTAAAAATCACAATCAAGAGTACAAATCGGCACCTCCGTTTGAAAATCGAACGTTATTGTACACATACTACTTGTATACATATATATATATATATAGACTTACAGCAAATGGTCAACGGGTGGAAGGGTGACGACAATAATTCACCTATAGAATCCGATCCGACCTTTTATACGTATATACACATACAGCGCCTGGTGTATACCTGTACAGCATTAACGAGCGACGGGGCCCCGAGACTTGTGCACAACGGTCACGTACTCGGTAGCTCCTCGGTATAACATGCGCTGCGACAAACATCGTGTCGGATACTCGGATGTAGGTATATTATATTAGGTACCTACACGCCAAAACCGTTATTACACTATAAATACTTATATAGTTACATTATGCTTAATATTATATAGGCCTCTTGTGTGTTGTAGGAATCTATAAGAACAAAAAAGTTCCGCCGGTAAAAAAAGTATTTAATACATATAGTATATAGGTGCGTATCGGTATATCATAGTAATAGTAAATTATAGTGATAATAGCGTAGTAATGGTTAATAATTAGGTATATTTAATTTAGCTTATTAATAGTAAACCATTGTAAAAATAATATTATAATAATTTTTTTTTATTATTAATTAACCCGAGGCAACTTGGGCCATTGGGTGGTTCTTACTGTGGGGGACTGGGGGAGGGTACTGTAAGTTTAAACACTTGCGTTTTTGGTTTTGGCAGATTTTTAGTGGGTATGGCCCTGGTGGGGGATGGCGGCACTTCTCTCTGGACACCGTGACATGCCCGAAGAAAAATGCCACCCGCGGCCGGCATCGAACCGGCACCTGTGTGGGTCGCAATCGACGCCTTAACCCGCTCGGCCACTCCGTCCCCCATTATAATAATATAATACAGTAAAAAGCTTATACAATCAGAAACATCCGTATATTCAATGTAAGTTATAAAAAGTAATATACCTAGACACCTATAGTATACAGGGTGTTGCACGATAAATGTGTCAAACTTCTAGAGGTGTTTCTACATCTCAAATGGAACAAAAAAAGTCCTGATGACCATAATCGAATTATCAATAATAATGGTGATAATTTCCATGTTTGTGTTTTTTTTGGTTAAACGCAAGTTTGATTCATAATAATGTTCATATATGCTAAACCGTAGGTACTACAATTGATTTGAGTACATTGATGAAAAGCTCATAAAATTGGGATTAGAAAAACATATCTTACAAGGTTCCCACCTAATTTGTTGGGTAAAAAGAATAACACACATTTTTTATAACTTTAAAATGTCGAAATTTTAAAAAAATTCAGTTTTATCCAACAACAATTATTTTTTAAGGCAGGGGTCATGAGGACTTTTTTTGTTCCGTTTGAGATGTAAAAACACCTCTAGAAGTTTGACACGTTTATCGTGCAACACCCTGTATAATAATAAGGTATATACAGTCAATAGCTTATAAAATTAAAATTAAAACAATTTAATTAAACCTTTTTCTTAAGCATTATATTATGAGTTATGACTTACGAATGTTAAAAAGGTAAATTTTGTAGGGAACTGTTGTGTACTAATTATTATAGGATCAAAAGAGACGCCGGCTACGATAGTTACTGTTTTGGATATGAGTATAATATGACAAATGTACGTCATGAACGAGTATTTTACACTACACGCAGTACACACTCACCTAACCAGTTCTATCAAATAATAGATAATATTAAAATAAAAAGTACAAACTAACAAGAATAAGTAGGTAGGTATTTCTACACTTTTTTCTGGGACTTTTTTTACGCAAACCTAAAGGGTGTATAGGGGGTATCCGGAATATAATATGACATATTATTTAAACTTATTTCCAGTGTAAAATTACTAAAATATTGTTTAATACTCTAGACTCGTCACGCCCTTACCAACTAGGTATATATTGTATAATATTTATATTATACGCCGAAGTACAGTACTCACCCGCCCCAAGGTCGACTCGGTTTAAATAATGAGTCTGTTTTGGTAACAGTTATCCGCCCTCCACTTTCCCAAACGGCCAAACCCCTAAATTGGGACGTTCGCCCGATTTATTACGCGAACAAAAAACGGACAAGCCGTGATCTTTGTGAGTTTTGTAAACATCATACTATCTACATCGGCCGTCGTAAAATAATATTCCAATAATGTAGTCAATTATTATCATTCGTATTCAGTGATATTATTAAAAACGGCGATTACTTACTTTTATTGACGTTTTGCTCGTTGTACCGAACAGGGCTATAGAACGATTGAGAACGTTAAACCTTTTTGGCCGAACGATTGAGAACACTTAAAATTAGCAAAGACCTTTCGGCTGACCAAAAAAAAAAGCCAAAAAAAAATACGATTGAGAACGAACTTACGTGCAATGCTGCCATATAATTTATTTGGCTATTGAAAGATTCATTAATACAACCATACCTAAAATAAATATTCTTGACAAAAGTCATAAATTAATAATTATAATCTTATAAAAATATAAATCACCTAATAATATGTAATATAATATAATATGAATAAGACATGTAATATAATATATAGAACTTATAAAAAATATATAATAATATACAGAATGATTTTTTAAACATGCTCACCTCTATTTATTCTGATTTTTGAGATTTTTAAGTATTCCTGAAGACTATATTTTCAAATTCCTAATCATTTTGTACTAATCAAGGGGTGTTCTGTGGAGTTACAAACTTCCATTTTTCAAATAAAAATCACCTTATTTAGGGGGCGATTCTCATTAAAATGGTGATGTATCTAAAACGAAATTCTAACAAGTAGTCTCTGAGTTCATAAAATGTAATATTAAGGATAATACTCATTAAATATGGTGCTCAAATTATGGTTCGATTAAATTTGGCGACTTTGGAAAATAAATTAAATATCGAGCGTTCTCATTCGTGTTACCAAAAATAACGTTCTCAATCTTACCGTTCTCAATCGTATTTTACCGCCGAACAGTCCCACACCCTTGTGATTGTCATAAATTATAATTTATAAACGTTATTGATGAATCTATTCACTTATTATAGTATTAGGTGAAATCATTTTCTAATCGTTTATTAAACTTGCGCATACGAGTACATTGTTCGGATTCCGACAATAAATCACTTGTGATTTATGATAACGCTATCCAAAACTAATTTTTAAAACAAACAAAATGGTCATCTTATTATCATCCATTATTGCTCGTATAATATAATTAACATTGACGCTTTGCTTCAAATTGACTTAGATATTGTTTTATCATAAGATAAATTAAAATCACCGTTTTTATTTTTAAAAAAAAATTAATCAAATAGTGTTTGTACCTATAACTTTGTCTTGTTAATTTATCTAAGACACATAATATAAGACATACGTGGTCATAATAATATACGATCCGTAACATATAATATTAATGTCATATTATTTCACATAAGGATGAGTTGGCACTTAGTGGAACTGACCCACTAAATAATTAATTGATAAACTGTATTCCATCTACCCATCTACGTGTTCTGTCTCAGATATTATAGTACCTATAGAATATTTTGTACCTACTGTGTTACCCTTTTTGTTACATTAACAATTGTTTTCAGTCAGAATTTTATAACTCTTTCTATATAACCGAGTTATGAACAAAGTGTTGATTACTATATAATATTTAGATCATTGTATTATTTACGTAATTGTTTAATAGACATAATAGTGGTTATAAACTCCGATTCTAATGAACCCTATATCAAATGATAAATAGGTATTATGTTCACCAATTAAACAATTCATTTATTAATTGGATGAGTCTACATTAAAAAATTTAAACGTGTGAATTTTATACACTGAGTAAATGTTTACTGCCAATGGGTTTTAGGTTTTATTAGGACTTTATTGTGTTAGTTAATTAATTATAAGTAATTGAAGTTTAAATTAGTGGAAAAGAGTGGCACAAGGGTACCCGCAAAATGTTGGCCCTCTATGTTTTGCCCATTTAAACTTTAAATATCTACTTATAACTAATTAGATAGCTATAATATAAACTTCAAAATGTTATTTTTATATGTCGAAGTACTCCAAAAAAACATTCTATTTAGTTATATAAAATAAAAATGCAAAAATGTTGTTATTCAAAAAAAGTATAACGTTAAAAAATGTTGTTTTAAATAAAATAAAATGTATGTAAAAATAATATGTTCAAAAAAGTCAAAACTTTTTGAAATAATGAGTGTAGACACTTAAATGGAACACCTTGTTTAGGTATAATATATAGGAACGACAGTATGATGAAATGCGAAAACCGTGTGGATTCAGCAAGTGTATACAGTTCTGCGTTGTACGCGTGTAGGAAGCACCAGTTGATTGTGCAATTGCACGTCCTAACATCTGCGAAATAGATGTCTTTTAATTAATTTAACGAAGTCGGTGTAGGCTATATGTGCACTAATTTAAATGGGCAATAACAACGGGAGAACGGTATATATAGTGTGTACCCTTTTAATTTCAATTAGGCCCTGGTCGGCTTAAGTATTATAACTTATGGGTGGGTGGTGGTCGCGGGGAGGGTAAAAGCGGAATTTAGAGGGGAAGGCGTATTGTATTCGTATAATAATTGTAATATACGGGTGATGGGTTTCTATTAGGTCCCATATATTACAAATAATTAACACTAGCCCTGTACGTTGGTTAATTAGTGCATAAGGGAAACGATAACAGACGTATAAATTGGCTAAATTAATTTAAATGGATCCGTCCTAATTAAGCGGAAAACAAATCGACACGCACGTCCAAGTTTTATTGGAATTTGATTTAATATAGCGACGAAGGACGACGGGCAAGTATGGCGGTCGCGCATGCTGCCTCTGTTGTGTTAACAATTTGAATGTTCGCAAAAATCATATTGGCAAACATTTAAAAAGTGGTTCACCTAAATATAATATATATATATATATATGTTTATTTTTTAGCCGACAAAAACTGGTTGTAAGAAGACTAAATACCGTTTTTCAACAGAAATATAATACAAAAAACAACTTCATTAATTATTTGCGTCAAATTAAATTAATAATTTAAGTAATTTACATATAATAATATGAACTTTGAGAGCAAAATATAAAAATTAACCTACTCAATTAGCACAACGTCAACTTTTCGTTGCAAGTTTTTAAACTCGAGAAAAAAACGAATTTACTATTACTATAGCATCTTATTTTAGTACTGTATTATGTAGTAGATGTGGTTAACCGATATTCAATTTATTTCAATTAGTATTGTGTGTTACGGTATGAGTATAAAAAATAGATATCATATTAGTACTTATTAACATAGCTATGTGCGATATGCCTCCTATGTAAGTTATGAAACGATTGAAATCAATTATAGAAATAGAAGTATACTATTTTCTATACATTTTATAATGCAAGTACACAACCATATTTTTAAACGCTATTTCAGAAACACAAATTTTGGTATATGTTGACTTCTATGTATCTAAGGATAAAATATTCTATAAAGACATTCATGCTTAGTTTTTATATTTTGTTTAGTTCTTTAGTGTATCTAAGTCTTAATTAATTTTAATTAAGAGGACACGAATTCGTTGTCTCTAAAAAGTTTTTTGCGCACATACAATTTTAAATATACGTACCGCATTTCCAATACAGTTTTTCGTTTTTGATATAAGAGTAAATTTACCTGCAACCAAACTTAAAGACGATATATCATATGGCATTATTATCAGTGTACTCAAGTCAGACATTTTCAATATTTTAATTTTCAATTATTGTATGGTTTTTTTTCAATGTTATATTTTATTCACTAATAACTCGTTTAAAAATTAGTATGTTAAGTACTCTTAATAATTTTAGTACCTAGTTTAATAATTATAATATCATAGTCGATTCTATAATCTAAAACGTAATTGATCTTGTACTTATCGGTATAAATTATTGTATTTAGGTTCGCGATGATCAATATTTATTTATTTAATAGAAGAACTAATATTTTATATAACAATATGTCAATAATCAACTAGCGTTTAAAAAATTAACAAATGCATTGTTTCCATATTTTGCAGGAGCAGCTGGCGGAATGTTCTGCTATCATTGCCCAGCGCCCCCATTACACCCTACACCATCGACACGGATACCATCAATCGACTATCCGTTTTCGTCCTCACATCCATGTAAGTATTAATCCCACAGTAGTGTACTCTCTATATTAACCACAATTAAATGATCATTAGAAAAATATATAAAAGACCTGAATAAAAGTAAATTGACTGTAATCATATCTATATGCTTGGAGTCCCTACTTATACCTACACATATTTTGGCATTTGTACCTATATTATATATTATTTATTACATCATACGTGTGAATAAATAAAATACATACGAGTGTACAACAAGCAGATCAAATTTTGTAAATTATAGATTAAACGCCAGTAGTTTTGTATTGAATCAAAGTGCATTATTTGGATATTTTGGATCAAGTTCCTTTTTTTGTTGATTTTAGGTAGGTACATTGTTATTATATTTTTGTGTTTGCTATATAATGATATGTCTATATATATTATATATATTTTATCTATTGTTTTCCCAGAGTAAGTTTTCCCTTAATTATTATCATTGGTATCTTCAATTTCTTTTTAATTGCATTTATTATAAGCTTTTATGTAATATGGCGGCGATGGTGAATTTACTGCATTAAAATAGCGGCATTAAATCTAGGTTTAACTACGTAATAATATTGTACAATGAACTTCAACATAATCTTTTTGCTTCTAAAAAATACACTATACAGACACGACCGCATAACCCGGTAATTTAATTCCGGAAATGAAAATTTTTCCATGAATAATGAGTCTGGATTATCGTCCATTACCGGAGTCCCTATGTATGCAATAATAATAACGAGGCTTAATTCTTTGTTTTGAAAGTTTTCTGCGGGGGCTCAAAGATCCACAACGTGGTTAAAAATTTAAGTTTCAATTTCCGAAAGCTTGTTTTCACGGTGCTTGAATTTCCGTAAAAGTTCCGCAATATTGTCAGTCACGGGTTTTTGTATGCGAATAAAAGACGGAAAAATAAAAGCTATATTGATAAACTTTTGTACTACGTGCACCCCGGTTCCCGGGAAGAGTTCGCAACGTCGTGACTGGTAATGTTATAATTCGGTTTAAGCCGATTTCCACGGAGAGAACGGGTGGATTTAAAGCCGATTTGGTTGTTCTTAAAAAACCGTAACTCCCATTTTACAGAAAAAAAATCCCAATACATAGCTTTTAAAATAATATCAAACTGCCTCGCGTACGATTAAAAAGAAAAAAAAAGAATAATAATAATAAATATAAATAAAATAAAACCACGGTAACCCGATAGTGTGTGTTCGAGAGTTATTATATTTCTTCCGTCCCTTGGGTCCAAGAGGCCGGTTGCTGGTAGTGCATAATGGACCACAGTGCTGGGTAATTGGCGCCCATCTGTCTGACGGCCCAACAATTTGTATTTAAGCACTGGCCCGTCCGATTCGATTGGTATTTCGGGTGTTCTGACGGAGTGTAACGTGATTAATCAATGATACGCGTTGAGGTCGTATCTGAAAAGGGGATTTTTTGCTACTGGGGAACAAATAATATATAGATTGAGTATATATAGAATGTGAAAAATAAGATTACGTACATCAATGTTCACGAGTGTTTATGTAGTTATGAAGGGTCAGAAATTAGGGACCTTCTGCACACTTTGATCGCAACCATGGCTAAATATTAATGGGAAATTCAATGTTTACATGGCACCCACCAAAAAAGAAACGAGTATATTAAACATACTTACATTATGATACATTAGGTCTATAACGTTTGTGTAATGAACAAATTGTGTTAGAAATTAAATTAATAGTAAGTTATATTATAAGTTATAAAAATATTGTACCTATATAATATATATATTATAAAATATATTTCTTATAAATTAATATGGGTATACATAATCCTTTTATGTACCTATTGATGTATTCTCTAATAACACTTATATAAGTGATAAATGATCAATGACGACTATAACCATATACATAAGTAGGTAATGTGATTATAACAACTATTGTGTATAGGTACCATAAAATATTAATAACGATGAACCTTTAAATTGTAATTTTCGAACTATTGTATAAGCCTGATCAGTTATATTAATCATCAATAACTTCATGGTAGCATATTGTAACTATTTGATTATCCTATAGTACCTACGCAAGCGCCCTTTTGGTAATTCCAATGTTTAGGTACTATATATCCACCACTTTGCCGAAAAACCATTATGGCTCATTACGCCGGTGCCAGACCGAGCTGTGTATGAATATTTCAAAGGCGCAGCTAACGAAAATTTCCATAATGCAATCCTGAAGGAAACCCACTGCCCCCCCAAACCCGCTACCCTTGATCCGTAATTAGGTTCATTCCTCCTTAATTAAATTCCGGATAGAATCCGTCCCGAAGCCCCTCGGGACTTCTCGGTCCTGCTCGGCGTCTTGTTCCATGATTCACTTAGGAGTTAAACGTTGTTAGGCGACGATAGCTTTTACTGGGATACCATCATCCCAATCCCTTTTGCAATTCCTCTTCTCTAACCCACCTACTCTAGTTTTGCCTGGGCGGGACGGACCTTTAACTACGTTTTCAGTTTTACACCATCAGTCACGTACAGTATAAGTAAGGGGGAGTAGGTAGGTTCATTGATTTACAACCTAACTAATGTTTTCACGATCCCTTGATATTTGTAAATTACAAATAGTAAATTATATCCGGTCATTCGTTTCCACCTTATTTATAAAAAAAGTTAAAGTTAATTTCATTAAAAAATAATAAAAAATAAATTGTTTGTGTACTTAGTTAAATTATCTGAATAAAAAAAATAGCAAATACAGCTGCTTAATTAATACCCAACTTCGAAAAAATGGTAATCCTAATAAAATATGTCGACAAATTTTAAATTTTATTACAGGAAAAATATAATTTTTAGGTTTTAGGTAGATAATAATTATGTATTCATTTTTCCTGAATACTCTTTATGGCAATAAAACAATATTCAAACACTAGGTAAACCTAAAACCAAACCCCCTAACAGCCAATTCCATCATCACACTTTATTTATAATAATAAATTGTTATTTAGTTATCAAATCCCAATTTAATTAAAATGAAATATTAAAATTACAATTTGATTCATCATATATGTCATAATAGTAAATCGGTAATTTAAAATTATTATTAAAAATGTACCTACCTACATATTAGTGTTTTTACTAACACAACCAATAGTGCAGTACTGCAGTGTGAAAGATATTTTTAAAATTTCAATTTAAATATTAAATTATACATTCCATTTTTTCTCTTTCCGCTTAATACAATACTTTAAATTAAAAATGTTGAAATAATTATTATTAGGAAATTATATAGAACATTTTATAATGCAGTAATGATGCAGGACGCAGGTACCTATCATATTTTTAGATTTCAACGTTAATAATATTACAATTTAAATTCATATTTCTGCAATTTGCCCAAAAATAGTGAGTAATTACAAGAGTCAAAATTACTCTTATAAACTGTGATTTGTATATACAGTTGTCAATCTTATGATTATTCTGTAATATTTTTAGAGCTGTCTGAGTCCTAAAATCCAACTCCATAATGAATAGGTATTACCTATATTTTTAATTTAAAAAATTTGTATTCAGATGGCCTGTTTTTAAATCACAAATCTTATGCAGTTGTGCTTTTAGCAATACTTCGTCTACTTTATAACAGAGTTTAATAATTAACAATACTATATAACATCTTAATATACCCTCATGTTAATATAATATATGCTATACCTAATTAATATCATCGGTTATGTTTTATTTTAGACACTAGTTATTCGTATCACCCTGCAATTCATGATGATTCATTTGTTAGGCGTAAACAAAGAAGGAACCGAACTACATTCACATTACAACAGGTATGTCGTATGTTTGTACTTGAAATTTTTTTATACTGTATATAATCAAAAATATTTATATTGTGTTGTCATAATAAATGATGCATTCTTTGTTTCTTACCACGTTATATAGGTTCTACTCACAAATTGAAATTTTTATTGTTTATAGTTCCACACAAACACAATAATAGTTATTAAGTAATCAATATAAACTTACTACTTACTACTCAGTACGTGTACACTACGAGTATACACACTGATTTTTGTCAGGCATGATCACTTCTTTTTGCATTTATAAACATTTTTATTTTTGGATTTTTTTAGTTTATTTAAGACCAGATTGCAGATAATAAGATTTTTTTATGCAATTTAGAAGTGTGGCGTGGCGATGACAATTTTTTTTAATGAAAACTACCCTTTTCACAATAAATTATTAAGCCGAAGATGTTTTTGAAAATGTGGATAAAACAAAATGTTAACAAGTATTTTCTGGGTTAATAAACTTGTTCTAAGGATAATAATAATTGTAGGACAAATAAATATATATGTAATATTTATTTTCGGCTAATTATTTAAAAGGCTTTCTAACAATATTATTTACTATATAAATTTAAAATCAACATTTTGCCCCCATGTCTTAAACCTATTTTCGTATGACATGATATCTAATATGATACTATCGATTATGGATACCTTCATCCAAAATATTATTTATAATATAAATAATCACAGATTTAAAAAAAATATTGTCTGTATGATATGCATTTTTACTGACTTAACTATTAATTATTTTAGATAAATATAAACCGTATAAACTTTTGTTTGTTTCGTTTTAAATTAAAATAAAGATATAAAATTTTAAAATATTATCAATTAGTAGGATTTGATTTTAAAATTAAAGTAGCTACCTCATATCTATTTATAATATACGAGAATATAAAGTTACCTATCTCAATTTTTAATTTAATAGGCACTTTGAGGAAATTGTGTTTCCTTATAGTATCGTACGTATCGTACGCAGTTTAACAATATTATGAATGAGCTTTGACAAAATTGCAACACGTTCTTAGAACTTTTTTCTTATAAAACTTAGAATTGCAAAAAGTATTAAATTATGTTGTAAACGTTACAGTTTCTTACAACCAATTATCATAAAAATAAATGTTTCCTATTCTTATTATTTTAGCTCGAAGAACTGGAAACGGCATTCGCTCAGACTCACTACCCAGATGTATTCACAAGGGAAGATTTAGCAGCTAAAATCCAATTGACTGAAGCTCGTGTTCAGGTATTATTTAAAACTACACACCATATTGATATAATATATAATACTATGGTATACATCATTGTATAATACATATTTTAACAACGTTAATGAATACTGAAACTGATGAAACAACGCTTTTTATACAAATGATATCTACGAAGAAGCCAAGAAAAACATTATAGAAACATAAAAATAATTATTTTCGCCATAAGAAACTATATACCATCATACATATTACATAAACTATATTAATCCTAATAAATTTCAATTATCCTACGGATGCAACATTTTATGCCTTTGTGGGCTTGTGGCATTTAATTCGATACGAAAGCAAATATCTCATCGTTTATCTCTTTATTTTTACGCAAACATTGCAAACGACGCCGCCATAATAAGGAAGACGGTTCAGTTGCTATGGTAACGCGTCGGCTTTGGCCGCCATTGAATACACTTAAGGGGTTAACTTAATAAAATCACTGATGTAATAAATAATATGACAAACTTTTAAACCTTTATTTTTATATTTTTATATAATTATAATTTGCGGAAAAGTGTACGCATCAACCTATGCTGAAGGCTAAAAACTCCGCTCTCTCAATTAAATAATAATATACTCTTTTTCATTATAAACGCGTTGGGCACGTCTGCCACAAATGATCGATGTATAATTCAATTATTGAGCTAATCGTATTTAAACTTTGATACCTACTAGGTCTAAAATAAAAACAAAAGCAAGAATGTGTCGACGAGTATTATTTATAAGTACAAGATAAGTTTCAACGAGAAAATATAAATAAGCAGATAAAAATACATATAAAAGTCAAAAAAATTGTATAACGTTCATTATTATTTTTATGTAAGTTATTAACATAACTTTGGGGTGCCAATTCAAAAATTAGTCATTAGACCTAAATAACTCGTTAGATTTTATAATGTTTAATCAATTACAGAAATATAAACAACTACTCATTTTATGTATTTGGTTTTCGATACATTATAGATTTATGCTATAAACTTTCTCGGTCTGATTTTTAGAACCATAAACCAACTTGGTGTCTAAACTTAAGAAAATGTAAAATTACAAAGAGAAACAATTACGGTTATCGAAATGTTTAAAGTTGAATCTGTTATTATTTTTCGAATAGGTATATTATTATAATCTATGCAATTTAAACCAACTACGTATACTAACTGTGTATTTTATTAATAGCTACGACTTCAGAAAATTGAATTTTAAAAACATTCCAATCCTCGAGTTATAAATTCCTAAAGTGAGATTAAATTTAAAACAAATCTCTAAGTACATCTGAGTAATAATAATTAATATGCTCATGCTACGAAAAAACGTTATTTTCCTCATTAATTATTTAAGCAGAGAATTTTCATCTTTTGTCTTGCAAAAATATAATTATCAAAAACACTTTTTTTCTGCTGACCCTTGAAACTAACACAACCAGTAATTGGAGGCATTGTTTTGACGTCCGGGAGGTCGTCGGCCGTCAATTAGTGTTGGACACTCCATCACAGACCCCTGTCTCAGTGCAACACAAAATAATGATAATTAATAATAATGTTAAGGCTTCCTGCCTTCAAGCTGTTCTAAAGAGAAGCTTTCTTTGTTTTTTTTTTTTTTTTTAATAAGGCTTTACATAAGTAAGTATGTTTTATTATACAATTGAATTTATACCTCTCACTTCTCAGTTTCTATCAACCTAGTAGTTAGTTTAAAATCACATAGCTCATTTATATAAACCAAAGCATAAAACTACAAATATAATAATCGTTGAAACTTTACTTCAACAGATTGCAGTATCTGTAAATTTGTATAGGTATTAGGTATGTTTTAAAATTGTATTAAAAAATATATTAAGTAGGTTTATTACTCCAAGATTGTTTTGTGTCTAATCAAAAAAATACATTCCAAACATTTTTATTATGATTGGAATACGAATTAAAATATTATAAATTATAATTTTTCTAATATTATATTGTAACATACTAATAAATAAAATATTGTCACTACATGGTTTCGAATCTTCAATTTCTTTTCAAATGACAAAAATATTTGCAAAAACATATTAAAAAGAAAACCATTATTTTTATTTTTGAAAATGTAGGTATTAGAAGAATAAAATAATAAAGTACTTATACCAAAATAATATAAATTTTAATTTATTTTGATTATTTAGTGCCCATTTATATGTATAATAGAGTATACAATTTATTTTTAATGTTACTAAAAACCAAATTTAAATACAAATATAATTAAAATATAATGTGACATAAAATAAATAAATTAAATAATAGGTATATATTTTTGGTTCACATATTATTTTAACTTAATTTTAATATTAAATCGGAATCAATAAACAATTTATTGATTCTAAAACACCAGAATGAACACACTTTGAATATTTAATGGTATTTTAAAGCTTAACTCAATAATCGTAATCTAATAACGTATAATACATAGGTACTCAAATATTCATTTTAAGCCCGTGTACCTATATTAATACCGGACGTTATATTATATTTCCAAAACTATGTTAATTTCTACCAATTCAAAATTCTGTTTATTAATATATATTAAAATACTTGTATAAATGTACTTTAATACTTACATAAAATTAATTGGGTGGATAAGTTTATAGTTAATTATCAGGCAATTATTGGTGAATAACACCTTAAAATAAAATCGTCTGTATATGGGTATGTATCACGCAATAACACAGGTGATTTGTGAAATAAAATTGAAAAAGTCAACCTCATCTAAACTATGTATACGCGTATAAACATATAAATTTATCTTTAGAATTATTTCGAGTGTAAATCTTACCTCTGCGGAAAAGCAGACATAAAATATTAGGGTTCTTTTTTTTTTTTTAACCAACGAGGGTTAAGGGAGCCTAGGGGTGATTTTCGATTTCAATGTAATCCGACAGCTAATAGGCTACCCAAATGTCAATATAGTTTTACTTGTCTCGGACCATTAATGTCTCGTGCGATGCAGCACATACGGTACACCTAAAGAGACCACAAAATCCTTAGAGAATTCGGTTATGTAATATATCCGTTTTGTGATTTCCTTTTTAAAATTATTTTTTATATGTACGCAACATACATTGATGTAATATGCTCTGTACGTTGAAATATATGTTTCGTTTATATCTTTTTTTAAATTTTAAAATTGATAAGCATAAAAATATCAAATTGCATGATTATAATTATTCTAAAAATGTATTGATAATTAATATTACAAAAACGATTGTACCTATTATATGCGTATTACATAATATAATCGTTTTTGTGAATATACGCGTTAATAAAATACGAATTTTAATTACATTTCTTAAATCCTAGCGTTTTATCATTATTACTTTTTTTTTGCAGGATTTGAATGATTTAAATTTTAATACTTTAATAGAAAAAACAGAGCATTTTAATTACAAAAGTATAATGCATTAAAATTGTATGATTTAAATTATACTTCCATAATCATTTTGTAAATTCCAATTAAAACCTGCACAACGAAGTGTAGATACTTATCAAGGTATATATATATATACCTAATATATTTTCAAAAAATGTTTTAAATTCTCAATTTAAAAATACTTTAGTATAATATAATAAAATTACAATGTTTCCACTATCTCAATTTACGTCTCCTGGTTGTTCTTTGTCCCTATGTTTAACATTTATAATACAAACAAATTGTTACCTATATGTATATACCCCCGACTTGCTGGAATTTCCATTCGAAACTAGCATTTAATCTCAGCAACTGAAAATCTGCAGTAGTTGTTCGTTAAAACTAAAACTTATGTACAAATTATGTCTGTTTCGACGGGTAATTTTTCAAACGCTCCTGCAGGCTCACGCACTCGACCGCGTGGTATAACACGGCAAAGTAAGAGTCGCACTTGGAAACAAAGCACTAAACACAGACGAATAAAACTACATTCGTTCCCTCTCGTGTCAAGCATAGATACATGCCGTTTCCTGAAGGCACACTCCTTACTTTACTTACACACACGGTGGAGTTGCACGCGAGATATGCTTAAAAAAAAAAAAAATTCAAGGGTTCTTTGGGGGTCTCTTGTGGCTTCGGCGCGGACTCTACGTCACTTAACGAATTGATACCACGACCCCGTTGGTGTTATTGATGTTTATTTGACAGCCGCGCATTTTGATTCCCAAATGGGTTATACTCGTGGAAGAGGCTGTGCCGCTAGGGCCCTGTGTGCGGGGTATTCGAGCGGCTTCAGCAACAATAACCGGCAAAGTTTTAAACAGCCGGAGAGTGGAATAAGAAGCCCCGCGAGCCAACAAGACAACACAAACCAAATGATGGCTCCTTGACGTCGTGCGTGTGTTTTGCGGACGTTTATTTATTAAGCAATGTTTCTCGGTTCGGCAGCTGACGGAATAGGAAAAATAAAAAAAGAGAATAAATATTTTCAATATACTTTATGAAATTTTAGAAAAGGGGCATTTAACGTCAAAATGTCGAATATCGATTATTAGTGTATTTGACCATTCATAATATACAGTTCGTGTTGTTGTACAATTATATTGGAATTTGAATATTATAATATACCTACAGATAAGTTTTATCTGCTGACACGTGCAATAATTATCAATAATTTTAATAATTTGCGTGTGTATTATTGCAATATTGCAAGACCATTAGGTATAGAAGCCTTAAACTATTAAATTTAATGATTATGAATTATAAATTATGATATAACATGTTTTAACTTTTTTTTTTTTTTTTGTCTGTAGGTCTGGTTCCAAAATCGTAGAGCGAAATGGAGAAAAGCCGAACGCCTGAAAGAAGAGCAACGGAAACGAGAAGAACACGATAGGACTGGTTCACTGCAAGAACAGCTGGATCATATGGCTAAAGATATGCAACATTCACCGTCCACAAAAGTATGTTAATTCATAATAATTAAAAAAAAAACAATAAACTTTCACTGGGGCGAATGTCGACGAGATATTTAGGTAATAGGTATATCTTAAAAGTTTTATGTTAGGCAAATAATAATGTTCAGAGCATATAATTTATTATACAATATGTTGTTAGCACATCGCGTTGTCTCGTTCAAAAACGAGAGCGACAAACTTTCAAGCTTTCGGCCGTTTGTCATAAAAACACGCGTTTTATGATACATATAATATTCGAAAAGCTCCCAGTAAGATATATATCTTTTGAGAAATATGACCAAATGCAACAGCAGACAATATGCAATAACAATAAGAGGTTTCAGCCACAAATCTTGGTGCAGAATGTTGTGTTCGCCGCGTGTAGATTTATTTATTTATAGAAAACCCTTTCGGCAAACGAACCTAAATATAATGGAGGGAGATGACGGGGTTTTTGATTTATCCGTTAAGTTTAATTTGCCTCAGGTGTTTTACGTAGAGCATATCCAAATTTATGGTGTTACGATGATGTCATCTTAACCCTTTTTAATGTATAACCGAACACTGCGCGACGGCGTTATACGCGCAGCGGTTTTCCTTCATATATTTATCACCCGAGTCGCTTGTCATCGCGCCCGCTGATTTATTGTCGCCAGTTAATAATCTCTTAACGCTTTTTCGTTAATGTCAAGCAAATAGTTTCCAGTTGTCGCTTAAAAAACAAACAAGCATTAAAAAATGAAAAAAAAAACGAAGGAAAAATGGAAATAAAAAAAGGGCGAACTGTAGAATAAAAAAAACCGACTTTACAGTTAACCAAGATGGTCGACGGCGCCATATTTATTTCATTTCTTCTTTTTACGACGCTCGTTTTCACAGCGGACGTAATGTATTATTTATTAACCGGACCCGCGGGTCATAAATCATGAAACCGAATAAAAACGACAGTATTACCACAGTTTCCTCCGGATGATCATTTTTCAACCATAAATAACTTTGCCATTATATTATGTTTTAAAATGAAAAATAAAACAAGTACAATATATACCGACACGATAATTCTTTTTAGCCGGACTGGTAAAAAAACTCATTCATTCGATAATAATAATGTTTGTATTTTAATATTTATTATTTTTCCCGTGTACATGTATATACTATTGTAGTGTTGTACAATCATTATCGTCTTACTTGTGTATAGGCTAACGCATTAGAAGGCGAACAGAGAGACGATGGACATAGTGGCAGCGAGCCGGACGAAGATGCACGTACCAGTACTGTTCACATATCGGACAGAAGCGAATCACCTGCCAGTTGTGGCATGAACGGCGGTCCAGACGATAGGCCAACGTCACCATCGCCAACAGGGTTAGTATTTTTTAGTATTTTGTTGTCTGTCACATGTCGGGTTGCAAGGATATAGTCGTTAGTCGGATATGGTGAAATCTATAGGGCCATATGCCCATATATAGTTTTGACCGAAGTTCGAAAAAGTTGTGTTTACTAAACTACGAATACAATGATTATTTTTCTATATACCTACCGCAATATATTTTTATCTTTTAAATGCCTGCCTCCCGTTTAAAAAAAATTTGTATTACCAAGATTGTTTTTGTAAAGGGGTATTTAATTTTTAATAATAATAATATGATCTTAAATACATCCCGCATGGTACATATCATAAGTCAATTAAATTGTTTTCATTGGATCTATACGCAATGGTCAATTTAAAGTATTGTGGCTTGTATAGGTTAAAAAACTGTATATTATATGCTATAAGTATAAATCATATACGAAATCACATATTATTACGTTATTTAAATAGGTACCTCTACTTATATATTGTAATATATTATGTTGGAAATCAAACATAAATCATAATAATATTTAAATTCACTTTTTAGTTAAATGTAATTTGCTTTTTTACCAAATTGTTTAGATTTGGCTCGTATACTGTTTGATATATATTATTTACCAGTGAGAACGGCACCATTCGTTAAAAGTTATAATCAGTTCCACACAAATATGAAGGTACCTAGTTATGGGACAAATTAGTTTTACACATTGCGGTTAAACTTAATTTGTTTCAAATTTTGACAATAAATTACTATCTAGTGTCAATGTGTGAAGTGTTAGAAAAATGAAAATAGTCCCCTTTTTATTTTATGGAATAAGTATATTATACGATGCTGTGTACATAAAATAATATGCCATTAAAGCGAATGACAAGTGTCCTTGGCTAATTTCATTCGATTCGAAATGGTGTGTAGCGCTTGTTATGCCACGCGTCCAATTGTTGTTAATAAATCGTAATGCAGTTTAAGTGAAGATAAATTCAAATTATACTTGGTAATTGAGCCAATTAAACAATCAATTCGAATGGCTGGCGATAGAAGTATATACACTGACACGCGTTTTTTCCTCAAGTGACAATGAAGATAATAACACTAGTAATGATTGCATTTTTCATAGTACAAAAATAATTTAAGGACTTGAATATTTGAAATGTTTTCATGCGTATATTTTTTTATTATTGAGTTTTAAAAAGTATTTTTTTGGGGTTTTTGTTTCAGGAATGGAACCGTTGTGGTGCCAGATTCACCGACGCCTAGCCTAAGTCCTTCGCAAATCCGACCGCCCATCAGTGTAGCAACGTCAACATTCAATCATTCAATATTTACTCCATTCTCTTCCGAAGGGTAAGTAAATTACTGCAATTTGTCAAAAGATTAACCATGATCCTTGCGAAAAACCAATACCTGCGGGTCATTCGTGTTAAAAAAAAAAACCAACAAGCTTTATTTATTTATATTACACCCGTACGTGTATCAACCACTAAACAGATGGCGTATACGCGTATATATGTTCGTGTGGCTTATGGCTAGGCTACCCTTTTTTCTCTCAAAATTGTTGTGTTAGCAGATTGTCCGAAATTGAACAAAAGACCCGCCACTGGGGTGTTCTCTGAAGGGTCGCTCTCACAGTGACGTGGTTGTCGCAGCCAACTTTTTTTTGCTTGTTTTTTCTCCCTATCGCTAATTTATTATGTAAAATCGCATTATAATATTATATACATCGAGTTGGTTTTCAAGTACGTGTATCGATTACGTTGACAAATTAAATACAACGTGAAAAATTAACCATTAAAAAAAAAAATCACTTTATTATTAAACTTAATCTGAATTTAAAATATAGTTTTGAAACGTATTCACCAAAATGAACTCGTTATAATAATATGTAGGGCGTAGGTAGGTATATGTATAATATTCTATCTTACGTTAATTGTAAAATAAATATTATAGATGTTTCGAACAACACATTAATTTGAATTTAAATATGTTATGTGTGGATAATTTAATACTGTCTAAAGGATAATGAGTAGATAATTTAAATAAAGTTCTACCAACTCCCCTCAAACTTCATATGTGTGTATTATATATATATATATACACGGTATGATAAAATTAAGCTAATTGTAAGTAACGCAGTATACATGCATTTCTTAATTTCCCAAGAGAGCATGTTCTATAGATCAAGAGGTGTGTATGTACCACGTGTACGCATTTTGATTAACATGTTTTTACACAAAACTGTGACGATTATATTTTAATAGCGTTAATAGTATTACAATCACTATATAGATTATGGTGTGTATAAAGTATAAACCCTTTTCCATTATAGTCGTTCGTAATGCAAATAAAGATTTTAATAATTAATACGTAATTATATCCACAAATAATTCTTTCAGTTTTATTCTACGCCCTCTTAAATATACTGGGTGTAAAATTTTCTTTTTTATATACCATCGAAACTATCTAAAGAACGTTTTATATAAAACATAGTTCAAACTTGCACAATCTATTTCATCTGTCCAAACGCTCCATATATCTTGTTTATTTTTCTAGTCCTGCGCCAGCCCTTGACTCCTTTTATTACATCCTATTTACTTTCTTTACAACTTTAGTATCAGTAATTTTTTCTTTACTTTGACATAATCTCTGTGGGTTTTTTCATAGATATTTCAATTGAAATTTTTAGAATTCCATTAATAAATTCGTATTTACGTTAGTCATGTCACATAGTTTATATATACACTCGATGTTTATATCTTTTCAATTTTAGTTTATTGTTTACGGTTTTTTCTTTTACCTCAGTTGATTTATCACATCCTCAAATACCTTTTCAAATAATATACTGTCATATCTCACTTCCCCCCGCACTCCAAAGTTTTTATATTTGTAGCACGCGTTTGGAAAACTGCAGTATTTCTTGAGCACCCACCTTATAAATTATAATATTTGGTTTTCACGAAATGTTGGTTTCAATATTTGAATGCCAATTTTAGTGACGGTGCTAACTAATAATGTGTTTGTTTAATTTGCTATAATTCGTTTATAATTCTTCACTGACACAAATTAGCCGAGTCGGTGAAGGATAACGATAAAATAATAATAATACTACTTATCCTCGGGGCGGTCGGATCCAGGGGATTAAATAATTAAAACCAAACTGTCCGATAATGTTTGTAATGTTTGTTTGTAAGACCTATACACACAAAATATAATGGTCGCCAGTCGTGTATTATAATAATATATTGTTTTAGCGAGAGCGATTCACATGTCAATCCTCCGGCGCGCGACCGCCCACCCTCGTCGTGTAACTCGCGTAAAGCATATAATAATAATATTATTATTATTATTTTTATTATTATTATTATTATTATTATTATTATTACTACTACTGTTTGTCGCCCCTGCGAGGACAAAACGATCACTGCTCTCGAAATCCTCGACCGGCGGAGACAATCGTCGGTATTATGGTGTTATTAACGTGGAAAAGTTTTTCTTTCGGTGACAAGCGCGCACGTGCTGCAGCACCACACAAACACACACGCGGGCGCGCCGCGCGCACACGTGCCGCCTGCTACACCGGCGGTGGTCTCAGGTTACCGAATAATTCGGTTTCGACGGTCCGCGAGGACTACAACGGAGCTACGGGCGCGCGAGTCCGACAACCTCATGTCCTCATCCCGCTAATCCACGCACACTCACACACCCCACAGAAGACTGTGCGACGGCTATTTTATTATTATTGTTATTATTATAGTGTATCGACGATTGTCGTAGTAATAATAATAATATTATAATTTATAATAATACAACAATAACAATAATAACGTATAACCGTCGTAAGCGACGCCCGTTAATTCGATTTGAATCATGCAGTGTTACGTAGTACGTAATATTATATACGCGCCGGGTGCGATTTCTATTGAGTAAATGCTATGTCGGTGCTAACGATATCATACGATGATATAGTGATGTCCATAGTTCGCTATAATATAGTTACTCCTATATATACAAATTAAAATTGGGAGATTGTGTATGTATGTGTATTTATTGGTTATTAGAACCTATACGATTCCACAATTTCGTTGTTGTGATTGTTGTGCTATTGAGGTATAAATGAACTACGGATGTAAGGTTTAAATTATCATATTATGTAAATGATTATCTTACCTAAATATATAAATAATAGATCCGTTATAGATTTTTTAGATTTACGAAGATTTATTAATGTATAGCAGGAGTCGGCAACCCGCATAGCAATTTTATTTGGCCCCACGAGTATAATAATATGTATAATTTGTATATTATGTATAAAAATCATACGAATTAAAATAGTAAGGACTGAAAACAGTGAATTGTTGTTCTTTGTAGAAACATTGTCAATCTAATTTTGTGCTCGTGGACACCAAAGGCTCATGGATCAGATTTTTAAAGGGCCCCAAAATAAACGGCCTTGGGCCCTGCAAAAAAAATCTTACGTTTAAATATTTTGATAGATACTTTACAGAGTCCCTACTCACTACGTAGACCAAGAACACACCAAGCAAATATACAATTTAATAGACCCTAAAAAAAAAAACGGTAGGGCACCGGCCACGTTTGCCGCCCAGCGGGCCATAGTCATAGGCCGACACTGGTCTTTACATTAATATATCTTAGCAAATTATGAACTTAAATAAACTAAATTTATTATGACTATACATTTTTTTTTTTTTTTTTTTTTTTTTTTATTGATCGAAAGACATCGGCGACAACGGCCATTAGTCATAAACGTTACATTAATTACATTTTTTTTTTTTTTGGTATCTTACATATAATAATTTTAAATTAAGTCATACAATTTATATTTTCTTAAAAAAGATAAGATTTGGAGTGAGGAGTCTGCATTTGGACCGAGGGCTGCGTCTAAGGTGGTTGAGATGTTCAGCTGTTCGAGTGCCTCTGTGTATTGTCGGCATTCTGTGAAGATATGATGGACTGTTAGTTCGGTGCCACATGCTGTGCAGATAGGTTTTTCGTCTTTTGACATGAGATAACCGTGGGTTAGTCGAGTATGCCCGATGCGAAGTCTGTTAATGATTATTCTTTCTCTTCGTTTCGTGAGGAAATTGGGCCAACTGAATATGGTGTTTTTGATTTTTCTCAATTTAGTGGTTTGTCCGAGCCAGTGTGTTTGCCATTTGATTTTAGTAAGTTCTTTAATCTGTTTTTTTATGTCTGCGAATGTAGTAATATTTAATATGGGTATATCAGTGTGCTCTGCTGCTTTCTTGGCTTCTTGGTCTGCCTTTTCATTGCCCTCTATGTCGCTGTGCCCCGGGATCCATACTAGTGAAATTTTGATTCCTGTCTGATATGCTAGGCTAGTTTTTTGAAGTATAAGTTTTGCTATATCTGTAGTGTTGAATGGGTTTTTGAGGCTCGTGAGTGATGAAAGTGAGTCTGACAGGATTAGATTGCTTTTGTGGGGGTTTCCATGATCGTGATTAAGTAATATGTGATCTACTGTTTTGAGTATTGCTATGGCTTCTGCCGTGTATATAGAGCAGCTTTCGGGGAGTTTGAATCTGATGGAGAGGTCATGGTTAGTAATTGCGATTCCCACGCCTTTTCTAGATTTAGAGGCATCAGTGTAATAACAATTTGCATTCTTGTGATCTTGGAGTATTTCGTTTAAGTGATTTTTGTAAATCATGGGTGAAGTGTCTTCTTTTTTGAATTTAGTTAAATCCAGGTTTATATCAATATTGAAGGCCCATGGGGGGAATTTGAGGGGTTGAACTTTCGTTATCGCATTGAATTCTATACCATGGTCTTTAGCGTACTCGGTAATTTCTGTAGTGTATTTGTTTGCTGGATTGCCAGAGTTTCTTGTGATGCTGGCAGCGTAGATTAGTGATTTTTCTAAGTGTCTGAGCTCAGTAGGGGGTTCAAGTGCTAGGTTTCGAATGCTTTCTATGGGACTAGATCGGAAAGCTCCAATAGCGAATCTTAAGCTGGAGTTTATAGTAGAATCTATTATTCTTTTGTGGTGAGATTTGGCTGATTGGTAGATTGTTGCACCGTAGTCCATTTTTGCTCTGATGAGATGTCTGTGGATTTTTATGAGTGTTTCTTCGTCTCCTCCCCATGTGGAGTGGCTTATCATTTTCATGATGTTGAGACTTCTCGACAATGATATCTTGAGTTGTTTAAGGTGTTGTAACCAGTTGATTTTTTTGTCGAAATAAACTCCGAGTATTTTAATTGTATTTACGTTTGGGATGAGGATGTCATTTAACTGGATGTTGATGCGCTTTTGGCCTCTTTTGTTGGAGAATATGATGCATTGAGATTTAAGGCTGGAGATTTTGAAACCGGTGAGTGTTGACCATTTTGCGATGTTGTTTGCTGTATCTTGTAGGAAGTGTTGTACCGTTTTTAGATTAGGGCTTTTGCACCAGAAATTAAAGTCGTCTGCGAAAAGGTTGGCCTTTACAGGAAATGATATGGTGTTGGTTATGTCATTTATTGCTAAAAGAAAGAGGGTAACCGATAATGACGATCCTTGAGGAATTCCATTTTGCTGGGAGTAGTTTTTTGATTGGGCATTTGAAAGAGAGATTGAGAATTGTCTTGAGTTAAGGTAGCATTTTATGTAGTTGAACATGTTGCCGTTTGTTAGAATTTTTGAAAGTATTAGTAGCACTCTATGTCTCCATACCGAATCATAGGCTTTGGCAATATCTATGCTTATCAAACCGAGGTACTGATTTGAGTTGAGTGCGTCGTTAACTTCTGACTTAATGATCGTAAGGCTGTCGATGGTGGATCTGTGTTTGCGGAAGCCGCTTTGCAGGTCAGATAGAATTTTTGCTTTTTCCAGGAACCAAATCAGTCGAGAGTTCACTATTTTTTCGAGTATTTTAGCCATCGTGTTAAGGAGGGATATAGGCCTGTATCCTTCAGGTGAGTGTTTGTCTTTACCTGGTTTTAAGATAGGAATTATATTGGCCATTTTCCATTTAACGGGGATCTGTCCTTTTTTCCATATGTGATTATAAATGTTGAGTAGGTGTTGCTTTGACGATGTGCCCATGTTATGTAAGAAGCTATAAGGGATTGTGTCGGGGCCCGGGCTTTTACTATTGCATATTCTTAGAGTTTGTTCTAACTCCTCCATTGTGATTTTGAGATTTAGGTTTATCTGATCTGGGTTATTGGGTTCAATGGATGACTTGATTTGTGAGATCTCATTAGGGATCTTTATTTCGTTTATAAATTTTTCTTCGTATAATTTATCGCTAAAGTTTTCATGAAAGAATGTTCCTATTGTATCTGCTACTACTGTTTGGTCAGTTATGGTACTCTGATTGGCTTTAATAACTATGTCGTTGTGACGTGATAAGCCTTTTAATGATTTTATTTTTCTCCATACTTGTGATGGGCTCGTTTTTCCATTGATGGTGGATGTGTATATGTTCCATGATTCTCTTTTACTGTTTTTTATGAGGAATTTGCTTTTGGCTCTGAGTCTTTTGAGTTCGATAAGATTTTCGGAGGTTTTGTTTTTTTTGAAATTTGTTAGTGCTTTATTTTTATTAGATATTGCTTCTTTTATTTTTTCATTCCACCAGGGTACTCTGGGTTTTTTTGTTTGATTAGTTGTGCCTATTGTCATGTTTGCACTGTCAGTTATGAGGTTTGTGAAGGAGAGGGTTGCCTCTTCTATATCAATGATGTTGTGGTCTATAATCTTATTGGTTTTTTCTTCTAGTAGGTCGGTATATAAGTTCCAATTTGGGTTTTTTAAATTCCATCTATGTTTATTTGAATGTTTATTATTTACTTGCCTATGTGATATTTTAATTTTGATTGGAATGTGGTCGCTACTATAAATTTCTGATAAAACTTCCCATTCGAGCCTCTGTGCAATTGATGGTGAGCTTAAGGAAAGATCTATACAAGAAAAGTTGCCATTTCCAAAATTAATGTGAGTGGGAGTTGAGTCATTTAAAAGTACTAGATCTTCATTTTGTATTAGTTTTTCTACAGTTTTTCCTCTAGGATTGGTGGAGTTTGAGCCCCAAATTATATTATGTGAGTTAAAGTCACCTACTAGTATAAAGGGCTTAGGGAGTTGACGTATAATATTTTCTAGATCTGGTAAAGAAAAATCCGTTTGATTTGGCAAGTAAATGTTGCATATAGAGAATGTTTCGTTGAGTTCTATGGATACAGCTATTGTTTCGAAATTACTATTTATTTTTATTTTTTTGGTTGGGATGTTTGATTTTGTGTATATTGTGACTCCTCCGCTGGCTCTATCCGATAATATTCTATTTTTACTGAATCCTTCGTAATTTTTGAGGTGAGCTGTGAAGTTGTCTTTGAAATTTGTTTCTTGTAGGCATATAATTTGGGGGTCGTGGTTTTGGATGATGAGTTTAAGCTCTTCTTGTTTCTTGAAGAAGCCATTAAGGTTCCATTGGATTATTTTAGCCATTATCAACAGTATTCTTTTTTTTTTTTTTATTGGATCTTTTGGATTGTTTTTTGCTGGCTTTTTGTGATGATTGTGAGTTGTGTGAATGAATGAGAAAGTATCAGTAAGTATCAGATTCAGCTTCAGAAGCATCCATGGAGGCTTCATTATCTATTGCTTTAAAGAGCTTGTTTGTTATCCTGGTTATATTGTTTTTAGCTTTAACAGTTAAAAGTGAAGGTCTGATTTTTTCGAGTAATTCCAATATGTGGTTGCCTGTTGTTTCATATTCATGAATTGTGTCTAGAGGGTGGTCAAGAGTAGCAATAATTTCTATTATATGTTTAAATTGAGAGAAGTTTAAACTAGTATGATTGTGTTCATTGAAAATATGACTGATGGGATCAAGGTGGGTGTCCAGTTCCTCTGAAAAGCGTTTGCGCGAGTTTGAGCGAGAGCGGTTTTCTGGCTTGTTCGTTATTTCTGGCTGAGAGAAAGACGATACTTGATTCGTTGGAGTGTGATTAGATGTAGTAGTTTGTTCGATCGTTTTAATTTTTTTGTGGTGGTGTTTTGGGTCTAAGAGGTTTGGCTCTTGTGAAGTTGAATGCAGGGGGCTGGAAGGGGCTGATGAAGATGTTGTTGGAGGAGCCTGTCGTTTGTGAGCTGATGTTTCGGTGACGATGTTCCAAGTTGGAGGCGTTTCGTCTGAGGTGATGAGCATTTGAGAACTGATAGTAGATTGGGAGATATCGATTTGGTCGATTTTTTGATTTTCTGGCGTAGAATTATGTTCATATGCATTTGTCTGTTGAGGTGAGGAGGAGATTTCCGTGTTATTTAGATTCGATTTTTTGCAAGTCAAGGATGTGTGACCCGTAGATTTGCAAATGAAACAAGTTATTTTGTCGTCAGTGAAGAAAATGCGGAATTGTGACTCGTTTGCAGAGATTAATAATGAGCTAGGGAGTTTTGGTATGTCGTCGTACTTTATGTACATCTGACGACGAAAGCTGAGAATATGGTCGTACCCTTCCGCGAATATTCCAGCTTTGAGGTGGCTTATTTGAGAGACAGGTGTTATGTTGATAATTTTAAGTTGTTCTAGGATGATTTGGTTGTTAATAGACGGGCAGACATTAGATATTACTATCCTTTTGGCTGGGTTGTTTAATCTTCGGAATGGTAAATCCTGGGTATTTATTGTTATGAAGGGGTGCGTTTCTATTAAGTTATCTAAGATTTGTTTGCTGGATAAGAATATGCAGAACCGGTTGTTGGAAATTCTAGACACAAATGTGATATTTTTAGGAGGGACAATTTTGCCAACTGCTAATACATAATCTTTTTGTGGGATGCCGTCAATAGAGTTGAAGACTATCGCCTGGTCTCTCGACGGTGTTTTGTCATTTGCGGCGATTGTTGCAAATGTGATACCAGTATTATTGTGTTGAGGAATATTTATGTTGCCAATGTTAATTGGAGACGACGGTGTCGATGGATAATTGAATACGGTGAAGTTTTTATCGATATTACTAATGGGATCGTTAGCGATAGAGGCATTATGCAATGTAGATAGTGCGGCGGAGGTACTGTGATTAGCAGCCGCGTTATCGCTCGCTAATGATGTACCCGGACTGGATTGTTGTTTTGCGATTTGATTGTTGAGTTTAGTTGGTGTTGTAATAATTTTGGAAGGCTTACTTGGAGGTTTGATATTAATATTTTTTTTTTGTTTTTGGGCTGTTGCACCTATGGTAGGAGGTTTTAACCTAGGTGAGGACCCTTTGGGGGGGTTGGCTGACATGCTGGGGGATTTAATGTTCAGATAATGTTCATATTACCTGAGACGATTTAATTATGATGTGCTATCGGAAGCTTGATAAATGCGAACTCGCGATACACACGTGTTAAACGTTCGAAGGTTGAACACGTACTGCCTATACATTTTTGTTTAAAACAAAATAAGGTACCTACAACATTCAAATTGTGGACCGTGAAAAAGGTATATTTAATTTTCTGCTATTTACATTAAAATGTTGCCGACCTCTGGTGTTCAGCATTAAAAATAATATTTTAACCTTATGATTCTTATATAATTAATTAATAATTGAAAACAAATATATTTAATAGTTTAAATTTCGATATTTTAAAATTGTTTGAATAAACTGCAGTGGGTATGTATAATAAATAATAATATACAATATATCAATACAATTTTATTTCTAAATTAATTTTCAATTATTTATTTTTATATGCTACTTCTTGTTATACCTATACATATTGTTATATTGTACAGTATGTAGGTATAGTACCTATATACACCAAAATCAATATTTAAATTAAAAATGATACGCAATTTGTATATTATAACATCAAAAAATAATATTTACATGGTAAATTTAGATTTTACGTATTTGTACGAATTATTGAAAGCTATCCGTCATGCATTAATAAAATGATTTTGCGGAAAATGTTGTGTACTGAATAGCAATAGTTGGTAAATAACCCTCAGAAATTAAATTACATCCAATCGCGCAATGTGTACAATTTAATATAAACTTACTGCCAAAAATTATAATCCCAATACCCATACCGATAGGTACGTATATTTAGTATATACATATACACGTATAGTCGTACATATGTATATAGTTTGCATTGATGCGAACGTAATCGAGATATAATAATATGGAGGTTCGGTAAAATATTTTTAATTGCGCATACGACATTATAGTATATCATTATGTCATGCATAAATAATAATAATTATTATTATAGCAATAACAAAGTTACCAACTCGCTTAAAACAGACGGCGTAATCAGTTGCCGCGAATTTCACGATGAAAACAATTTCTGTAATTTACTCAGATCTAATTCTACTTCCGTTTTCTCTTTGTTTCGGTTAATTTACATTTTACCCGAGTTGAATTATGAACTTTAAAATGTCTAATATCATTTGAGTACCGAATATATATCCACTCTAACGAATTACATCGAAACTTTCCTTTCAACATTTCATCGTTAATTTATTTATTAAATGCACCCACAATTAAGCAAAAACAATAAGAAACATTTATTTGAATTATTACTCTTTATAATATATATATACATATTATAATATATATTATATACTTCTTAAATGTATGGGCATTATTCTACATATACTTAACGAATTTTCAAAATTATTTCTATATTATGAACATCGCTCAACAGTCAACTTCAATTATTATTTTGTTTTGCGCATACAAATATTTTGTGAATTAACCAACACAATGGTTTTATAGGATTATAATAACCAAGTACTCGGGCAAGTAGTATTACCAACTCGATATGAGATTTTATTATTTATGATAGAAAATACAATACTAAATGTTATTCAATGTTAAAAATCTACGGTTTATTTTTCTGGTTATTCTCTTATATTTTGTTATACGGCGTGAGGAGACGTTACTAATTATAAAATATTATTATTTAATGATAAACGATACATTTTTTTCGCATTTTATCCCATTTCATTAATAAGTAAAAAGAAACACAACATAAAAATTGAACACTATATAAATTAAATATTTTAATATTACACTGCCAAATGTTTTCATAATATTAGACGTTGGAATCTATTGAATTTAACTGTTCAGCTTAGTCAAATTAGTCAAGAAGTTAAGCATTTGTCCAAAACAAAACTTTTAATTGATTATCTATCGTTTGTCGAACGTCTATATACTTTATACATATTTTGGTTATTGTGAAACGTTTCAAATCAAACCCTTTCCAAATTCGCAATAGCTAAGTCACTGATTGTGTTTAATAAACAGGCTACATCAGTATATTTCTGTCCATAAATTTATACTACAAAATATGCTTTAAATAAAATATAAATATATATATAAATCAAACATAACAAATTACTATAAAATTGTACGCAAATATCTCCATTTGTTTTGTAAAACAAGAGTAGAGTAATATGGTCTCTGCATACCTATCGGCATGCTTGGGCAAGATACTAAGAAAAAGTATTTAGGTATCTTCAACCTTTAGATATCACATTGACACTAAATACAGCCTACTGGATCAAAGATTATTCAAAGATACAAGATAAATTTATTAAAATAACTATAATATAGTAAGTAAAATTTATAAAATGTAAAATCCTTCTCAATTAACTTAAGGTCTTATGAATAAACCCATATTAATTGTGAGGCTCAGAAGTCAGAACTGAACCACCTGCTTTTAACCTAGCCTCTTCCTAAACGGCCACACAAACGCCATTGCGTCCAATGATTATTATTTTTTGGTTCCAAATTGAAAATTACATTTTACTATACACACTGTAAAATGTAGACCTTTTTAAACTTGTTTGACTATTAATGTTGTGTTTCTATCAATTAGCTGTATAATATGAGATAACATGCGACAAATTTAAAAAAAAAATGTCTCTTCACTTCCTTACTTTACGCAAACAAAGAAAAAAAAGATAAAATTTGCTGAAAAAAGTATTTAGTGCAAATTATCAGATACATTTAACAAATGTATCTATGATTCTGCTTATCCCTGCAGCCTATCGGCATATAAAATTCGATTACAATTGGATAATGGATACCATTATATCAATACGACAATATACCCGTTAATAAGTATAATATTGTGATTTGATACGTATACGTGGTATGTCGCCGGTAGCATTTAATGTAATTATTTATATTATATATAACCAGCTACACTACCTACTTAGTATCTATAGGTACCTACTATTAGATTATTTTCAAAACCCCGCAACGTTAATAAGATAGAAAACAAGAAAAAGAAATGAAATATTCGGTATGAATAAAATGAAAAAATGTAACTGTTAACGAGTTTATAAAGAAAGACGGAAATATAACGATGAGATAATAATGTTAAAATGTTCACATTGAAGAAAAGTTTGCATAAAATAAAAAAAATAAAAATGGAAAAAAATGGAAAGAGAAAGAAAACGGTAGGATCAAGAAGAAAAAGTTTTTATTCGAAAAATTCCATCAAGTTCTTTTGACTTATTATTGCTGTATAATATATTGAGTAGTGAGTAAGTGGGTGGCCGGAGGTATGGCAAGCGAGATTGGTCACGGGGAGAGTGGGAGTGGGAGAGTGGGTTGGGTGGCAGAGAGAATTCGCTGGAAATTTTTTATTCAGTACCTACCTGCGTCGTTTGATATTGGAGCAAATTGAATTTTATTACCCAACGGCGGGGCGGGAGCGGGAGCGGCGGAAAAGCAGTTTTTCCTTTTATTTCATAACTCCCAAGTTATGTATCCGAGTGCGGCGGCGGTGGCGGCGGCGTTCCTTTTGATGGCTTAAAAATATGATAATTCGCTCGCCGCGCTCAAAGAAACGATGTCAAAGGCCCCTCGTCCCGCCCGGCCAGCCACTGGCGGGCGCCTTTATTAAATAACGTTATACAGTATCGGCTTGCTATACATAATATATATATATACCTACCCGCCCCCGCCCTTTTTGCACAGACTCTACGCCCTCGCCCAACCCCCACCCACACAACCAACCCTTCCTCCACAACAACGACCAAGTGTATATATATATATATATGTATATACAGCCGCACAGAGGCCGTCGTCCCTTACGCTGCAATCTAATTCGATCTAATTAACGTGGATATCTCCTCTCGTTAGCGGCTGGCTTGCTGATGCCAATTTGCAAATTATCCAAATTATGTTTGCCCGCGGCGGTACTTTCGTTTAACGCGCGCGTTGAAGAGAAGACGAGAAAAAAATGCCTCTGCCCACGTATAAATTCAGTACCTATATTACATAGATCCATTTAAGGCTCCAGTGCTCGAATTGGTAAGGGGGTGCGCCGGGGAACGGAGCTTCTTTACTTTTTGTATATGGGTTAACTCAACTATTTTTTTTACTGGAACGAGGAGGAACGCTCAAGCTAATGCTCAAATTCATTTTTCTTCAAATTTGGATTTATATTTTTGCCAATGATACTGCCCAATTACTGTCAATAAATTAATTGGAAAAATGTAATGAATTTTTAAATTTTTATTTTCTTTTGTAGTTTTGATTTCAGTTTATTTTATTTATTTATTTATTATTATGAAACTGGACGAACGTCAAACACAATACAAATTTAGATAGTAATCTGAAAGCTTCAGTACAGAACAGAATAAACTATAAAAACATCAACCAATTATCATTCTCACTGTTCGTAAAATAGGACTGTTTCTCAAATAATTCACAAAATAAAAAAGGATATGAAAGGGGAATAGGTACCAGAATTAAAAACTGGGATTCCAAAACTAAGTTTGTTTAATAGGTCAGTTGAGTCGATTATTGAGTTTAAACTAGTTGTTTATGTATTAAAGCCGTGCGCTTCTACACCGTTCTTATACAAATAGTCACGCGACAAGCAGCCCACTCCATCCGACTAACGATTCTTTCTCTCTCGACGAACACTATAATAATTCTTTATTTCTATCATATCTATACGCTGCTTATATTATTAGTCTTATGTATTATTGATCACTGTTTTTGAATGTTTGCTTTTTTAAGTGACAGCTAAATTTATGAACTGTACCTAGGCGAACATAAATTCACGTATTAACATGTATCATATTTTTAATTTATTAATATACAGACATGCAGTAGAAACTATAAATGTATAAGTGATGCCTGGGCGGTACATAAGGAGTGAGGAATTCATCCCCGCGAGTTTGTGTTAAACAAATTCTACACCTGGTACGCAGTTTTTTACATCGTTAGATTGAGCACGTCCACTTATGGTCCTTCCCAATTTGAGCGCCGGACCTATAACCGTGCGCTGTAAGCAATAGTGCCGAAGCGTATAAAATATTCGACTCATTGACTTATCGGCTGTTTATAGTGTATTTATACGTATCGCGTTATTGTCACCCAAAACGCGAGCGAAATAAACAATAGGACCTCGCGATCGTGCTGAGGGTTTCGATCACCCAAACCGCAGCCGAGTGTGCGCCGACGAAATTGCGAGGAGGGGTATCCGATATTTCGAATCCTTCCGCAAGCACGTAAAATCAAAATTAAACGCATTCCTCGCGTATTCTAACAGGTAATATAATATAATCACAAACACGACGTAGGTACGTGCCAATATCGTTTAACACGCATTTTTGTCTTGTGTTTGGCATGACGTACACTTGTCAATTTATTGTCATTATATAATATTAAAAAATAATATTTGTTAGACATATAATATTATAATATTATTGTTCGGGAATCCGGCTGTCGTGAATAATATATTATAGTATTATTATTTATTTATTAATGGACAAAACTCATTTATAAAACGATATCTATGTAATACCTATATAAAATGTGTAACCTACCGATGTAAAAATTACAATAAAAACTATAGAATTAATTATGTAATAAAATTCACTTTCCTTAAATATAACAAAATAAGCATATCGTAAACTATCAGATAAAATTAACTTCCATAGTATTTACTATTGCCATCGCCCATCAGTATATTTTCAGATGATGATCGTAAATAAGTCTTAGAAACATTATTAATTCAAAAAACGTTCTAGTAGGTATATTAGGTTTATTAGGTTTCTAGTAGGTATTATTTATTATTAATAAGAAAATTGAATCGTTCTAACAAATAAGGGCGATCTCTGGAGTTATTTAATATTTGTAAAAATACATAATACGAGTATAGGTGTACAATGTACATTATACCTACTTTGACATACAATATTATGCGTTGCGATCCCTATTCTGTACATAATAATATTAAATATGTAGTAAAATTATAAAAAGCAAATTATATTTTATTTCACCTAAAATGTATATTTATAAACGTACAGTTAATTTGTTAGAAATGTATTAAGAATTTCGGATACCCCCTACATGCCAAGGCATATAAATTATTATCACGAAAACAACAGAGACGACGAGCGACGTGGGCTAAATATATATCGTATATGTATTATTAAATTTATTTATTCTTCAAGAAGACAATGGGTCTCACTGAACATGTTCGTGTGTTGGCCTATGAGTTCACAATTTGTAATGAAATGCGTGTTAAGAATGATTTGAATAAAAAGTTATTTGAAATAGGTGCTCATCAAAGAAAAAAAATTATTAATTAATATAATAATTTATTATAAATTATAATACATTTATCTTTAGGCTATATTATATTATTATTATTATTTATTAAAGTACACAAGTGGACCTCCATAGTTATTTTAATATTTGCGTGCCTTTCGTGCCATACATTTTATAATGGATATTGGAGTATTGGACATATCACGTATGTAGGTAATAATAATAATCGCATATAATATAATATGTATATAGACGAGCGTATTCGTTAGTCAAACAGTTATTTATCGTATACATTTGTAGAGAAGTTGCAGTGTCTACGAAGGGGTTCAGTGGAGTGCTCATGAGGGAGGGGGCTTATCCCCTTTCCCCTTTTGCTTATTTTTGTCATGAAAAATATAATATGATAGTATGATACCAAAAGCAATGAAAATATATTTACCCTTACATAAAGGAGTCTGAGAAAAGTCCAAAATTCATATCCCCCCTTTAAAAAAAAAAACTGAGCACTCCACTGAGGGGGTCGATCCTATATAACACCTAGGACTCGTCTTTTCCACCCTCTTTCCCTGCAGTATTATATATTTATATGCCTCAGCAGAGCAAATATTTCTCTCGCGTCTTTCGGCACCAGCTACCGGGTATAACGTATAAGATAGGTGTAGAATCGTAAGTGTTATTCGGCGACCGCGGCTGGCTTGCCACTCACAAAATGTCGGATGTAGAGACAGTTTAACGTCAATTACGGCCGCGTCACGGTACGCGTATACTATTTAATATATATATATATATTATATAATATTATAATTATAATATAGTGTATACGCGGCGAGCCCATTGTCCCGGGCCGAGACCCGTTTGCTTGCACAATGCGGTCCAGCATCCGGACGCCCCCGCCTCCCCAGTAGTCGTCCCGGGCCATTTGCCAGTTCCTTCCGAGTGCAATATAAACGCCCGCACTGACGACGACGACGATGACTACGACGTCTCTATTAACCATATATATACACACATATTATGTGTGTGTTTATACGAGAACTGCCGACCGCCCCTGCGATCATCCCCATCGTATTACATAGAGCCACGGACGCACCCGGCGGACTTTAAAAACTTCCGGTTCCGGTAGGACATCATTTCAGTACACACACACACACACACACACACACACACATACGTTTTGTTGCAGCACGTATAACTGGTATAGCTGCAGAGGTAACCGTTATATTATATTATATATATATACTTTGTATATTATACAAGCATCGAGAACTGGACACCGTATATAATAATATATACTATAAACGAGTAAACGAAAAGCTATTATATAATAGTATCCGATAAAAGTATAAGTAAAGGTATACTACGATAGGTACAGCTAATTCGTTCGCTGTCTCCCGCACCTCCGATATATGCTTATACTTAGGTATATACTTATATATTATAATATATACTTATACGGTGGTCGCGTGGAGGTGGGTTTAACAGCCGTTTAGGTGGTGCCAAATGTAGACGAAACTGACTTTTAACTTCCAGGGCTCCCTCCCGGCAACAATAAAGGTTTTTTTATAGAGAATAATATGGCCATCGTTAAAGGAATTTACAGTTCGTCTCGTACATGAAAAATTGATATTTATGATGCTGATCTGAGGTAATTCTGTATTATGCATCGACGAGTTCGCCGCTGACCGACAGACATTTAATTACCTATAATTTCACTTATAGGTACAAATTAAATCCGCCATTAAGGACGACCCCGACGAGTATTAAACCACATGATTGATAAAAAAAGAAAATATAGATTTACCTCCGACGGTGAAGCACAAAAACGTCTGCCAACAGCGGTGTTCATAATCCGCGACGTATCTATGTGTAAAATTATAATATTTTTATGATTATTTATTGGTTGCGTGATTGCAAGTGCCGGGCGCGAGAATTGGTCATTACACACTACAATATAATATAATATTATTTTAGGTACCAAACCACGACCGATATCGGTTTGGCCATACGCACTGACTGAATGCTATTCCGCACAGTACATACTGTTATCGAGCATTCCTTGGCACCGCCGCCACTGTGTATCTATCGGCTATCCTTGAGCCACCGCTGGAATATTAATTTTATAATCACCCCACCAGCAACAGCTGAAACATAGTTTTTTTTATACTCCCGACTATGGTTTATTGAAATTTAAAATTACATTTCTCATAACATAATGATATAATATAAAATTCTTATATGTTTTGTTCCCTGTACAATTTGATAAATACCCGATTATACCTTCGATATATACATAATAAGAGAATGATATCTTGTATGTTCCCTCCTGACACATAGTTCGCCCCGTCGTTTGGTCGAAAATAATTTACTGAACGGGCAAGACAACTGATCACAAGACAGTTTATCGCAATAAAAATTTACTGAAACAGTATTTATTGCCACTTACAACAGCATGGTACATTAGTGCCTATTTAAATATTAATACAATACGTCATAATGTATAATTAATGTAAAAATAAATAATAAACGGGATATTCGCTCTATAAGTATAGCCAGTAGATGACTGTATATTAGAGATGTGTTAAATTTGATTTTAACTTTCAATGTGTGTAAAAATATTGCGAGTCTATTTTTGAAATTTTGAAGTTTCTGTAAGAACATTTTATGATAAATCTTCACTATTGTATTACAATTTCAAACTTTTTTACTCACAAACAAAAATGTTATCGCATATATAAATCGAAAATAAGTTAAATAAAGCCAAATATTTAAAATGTCTATAAATAGTCCAAAAAGAAACAACCTGTTTCAAAAGTTATATAATGTCTAGTAAATGACAATAGGAATATTTTCAGGTGGGAAATCTCAACAATCATTAGTTTTTTTAATTACAACAAATAATCAATATCGATTTTTTCAAAAACTAGTTTTGTGTAAAAATTCTTGTTTTTCTAATTTTTTATTTGTTTTATCGGATATTTTGAAAAATTGAAGCTGGGTAACAGGCACTATTACTTAATTTAATTCTTCAAAGGTACCAACTAGATACAATTTGTTACCAGGGCCTACCTTCGAAGTTGAATATCAAAGAATTTTGTCTAAAATACGTGAATAGTGTCAAACACACACATCACTGTAAAACCTTAAACCTATACATTCATCGCTCCGCTAAAAATCTAAAACCATGAATGAGTTATTACATTAATAATTAAAATAATAAGTAAGAATAAAAACGTAAACTTAAATTATGTACAACATAATTATAAGAACAATATAATAACTCTAAAAATGTATGTTGGTGGCTGCTGCATTGTGCTTTTTATATAATATAGTATTATTAATATTAGAACCATTAATATTATAGATATAGCCATATAGCTAACTAAATTACCCATGATTAATATAACATGATTTAAATTTTGTTAATAGAAATGGATTCAGACCGGTATCTGACCCTGCAATATCCAGACCAATATTCCTTCCGCCTCATTTCGGATCATTACCATCGCCGTTATTCAGTGGTCTCAAAGGTAAGAATCATATACAAATATACAATGTGTATCACGTACATCGTAATAATATACATAATATTTATATTATTTCTACTTGTAATGTGAGTAATAAATAATAATTTAGAACTGTGAAAGGTAATTGTAATTTGTAACTGTTGAAGTATAAATTCATTCAAAAATCCTGCAGTAATTTATTCAATCGAAAACAATGAACAAACTCTCTTTTCTGCGTAACTTTATTTAATAAAAAAAAATCACAAAATGTCGAAATATAATTCTGTCTATTGAGATAGCACCAACGCATTATAGTCTGAAATTCTAAACAACTCAAAAGTGATGCATTTACCAATACCACTTAGCACTTACTACTTAGTAGTTCCGGTGCATCTTTTTTAGACATAAAATTATTCTGAAAATATTCAATAAATTCAATACAATAATAGGTAGATATATGTATATATATTTTTTTTAATTTAACGATAAAAATTTAAAAACCAAGTTAGTAAAAAATCCTAAATTATTATAATTGTAATATATATTACATACTGGTCCTTTGGTGTGGGTGTTGAAATTGAATAAAATTAAAATAATTATTATACCTGTAATTATTTGTATTATATTATATTATTATAATATACTAGATACTCTTTATTAAAGTAATATAATGATTAATCCATGAAACATTAATTATGTCAAATTAAAAATACCGTAATTAATTTTTACTAAATTGAATCGAGTAATCGAAAATGTATGATAATGGATCATCAAACTATTCAATTTTAAATGTATTACTTATTTAATAGAGTGTCAGTTGTTAAATTGAACTTTCTCAAAATGAAATTACAAACCACACTTAGTCATCGAAGAATATTTTACTAAAATAACTAAGAGAAATTAAGGACCACATTCAAATTGTCTACCTATATATTTAACTTAATATGCACTACATTTATAACTTTGAAATTAAACTTCAATTATACTTATCAGTTTTATTTCTGTATACGTTTCGAAGACGATTTATCTAATATGCCTTCATCAATTACCTTTATTAAAGGTGTAGTATTTATTGGCAGTATTCAATGTTCTGTGTACATACTATATAAATTATTCACTGATATGATACTTCAAAATAGTATGATAATACGAAATTCAATATTAAAAAGGTCTGGGTATAAAATAGGTTTATTTAAAAATAAAAATAGAACTATATAAATATATTTGCATAACTGAATATTATATCATGTATAATACAGTGTAAAAGAAAACAATAGGACAAATATAATGCAATATACTACTGATGTGACGGATATGGATTGCAAAATAGAATAAAAAAAAACCTCAATTTAAAAATTCTTGTGAGTTCCTATAAAATTTAGCTACCTATGAGTATCGATTAAATCTTAAATGGCCAGCCTAAAGTGGCCTTAGCATTTCTGAAATAATCGAAGTGTCTGATTTGAAAATAATATTAATTTTAATATACAATTTTCTTTACGGACGATCGAGTCCACCGGTGGTATATAAGCGGATGAGGTGAGGGGTTTATCGCGTTATGCAGTTCTGGAGGAGAGGGTGCGGATCGCGGGTGGTCGGTCGGGAGTATAATATATAGGTATATATATGTATACATAGGGCGAAGGCACCTGGGGCTCTCCGCCGAACCCCCGAGGCCCACACACACACACACTGCAGCGCTAGCGCCCACCCCCCACAACACACCCCCGCGATTCCGGCAGTGCCGTTTCCATAATGGAATAACTTTGGGAGATTTATCGTGCGGGGCGGCGGCTTTCGGCGCCAAGTTTACGACGGGTATATAATAATAATAATACTGTATACACGGGCCCTTCACCTATATATATATATTATATATTATATACACACACACACACACGTACGCCTTATTTATGTCGGTGGTGGAGTAGCAATACATATATGTGTGTGGGTGAGTGTGTGTGCATTGGGTATATTATATAATATAGGGTCGAGGGGTGCGCATATGGGTAGAGAGTGAGAGGCAGAGACGACGACGGACGACGGACGACGACGACGACGACGAGGAAGAAGTCGATGTGCTTGCGTGGCGCGCGGGCGCGTTATGATAATCAAACGGATCCCTTAATAAATAACGACGAAACGAGCGTGCGGGGTAGTTGTATGCCGCCGTCGCGTCGTTATTAATGGATCGAATGCGGCGGCGGCGGAGAAAGGGATGCAAATATTATATATACACAGCGCAGATATTATTATTATATAATATCGCGGGGCAGAGGGTGCGGCGGCGGTCGGCGGGCGCGTCTTTCACGGGACCACGCGACGGCGGCGGCGATGTGTACCTATATAATATATATATACATTATACATAATATATTATGTATATACGCGGGCGACTTAATCAATTTGCACCGACGCCTTTTCGCGCGCTGCAATAATCATAATTGTTATTATACGACTATATTATTATAATACGGGTGCGCGTATAATATAACGATAGCTGTTGCAGGGTAGGTATATACCTACCGCCCGCGATCGACCGAATTTTTTCTCAGTCATTAATAATCTCGCGTCCGAGAACGGATGCGACTGCGGCGGCGGCGGTGGTGGTGGTATCGCCTACACTTACGAACCCGCGTGTAGTAGTGTTAATCATTATCATCATTATTATTATTATACGGCGGACAACGCGGAGGCGGTGGATCGTCCGCTGGAGTGTTAACGTGGATGGGGGTGGCAGGAGGTAAAGGATTTTAGTGGTCCGATATTTTTTTTTTTTTTTCATTAACAGCCCGTTCCTCCTAACGAGATTATACCGACGCTGTGATAACGAAAAACGTCAACCACTCCGCTTAGGTAATTACTTACGTCATTATCATCTCATTCCCCACAATTATTATAATAATATACTTTGCAGCTACAGTAGCCATCCTCGTTCGGCTGGATTTTTTTTTTATTTTGTATATGAATATGAAGTTTTTAGCGCCACTGCAGATGATTAAAAAAAATATGTGTTCTCCTTACTAGTTGCATCTATAGGTTGATTATTGGGTGGTTTATTTAATTCCCACATGTTCTTAATATATAATACAATACATTATAGGATCAGATTTTGGCCTAAATATTTGAAGCTCGAGCCTAAGGTGGCAAAATTAAACCAAACTATATACTTTAATTTTCTTTTCGGTTGTAGCCTTCGAGTGCGGTATACCTATTATATTATTAAGTGAAGTCCTAGAGTGGAACTTGAGCTAAATCCATCCCTGACCACTCAATATAATATTATAATCACATCGAAATCATTCACGAATTAATATCTTGTACCTAAGCGTAATGAACTTATAAGCAAAATCAGATAAAAAAAATTGTGTGAAAAGTTGGTAAATGGGTAAAACTTTGTGTCGGGTATCTGAATACTTAATAATAGCTTATACATTTACAAATCAAGGAAAGCAGTTTTATGGTTACTTTATGCTTTGTATACAAAAGTTTGGTAAATCGAAATGTCTGCCGATGTTTTTTCGGTTGATGGTGAAGAATAAATCAATTTGGTTATTTGGAATGATATTACTTATGGTGTAGAGAAAAATAAGAGAAACAATTTAAACATTCCTGCAAAAAAATAAATAAAAGACCCACATAATTTGTTTTTACATAAAACTGAAGCGAATGACTGATTCAAAAACAGTACCTATTTGATAAAATATCCATGTCAACACTGTTAGAGTGTAATGTAACATGGTTAGTAAGCCGTAAACAAGCGAAAATTGCTTAATTAACTAAATATCTTCTTACAGTACCCGAGTTACGACCAACACTATTTTATTATAATGTTGCCAAGGAAACAAAGAATTATTTTCCACGTCACCATAATAAAATTACAAAATGTTTTATTCATAATGAACGCAGTCGTTTCTTTACATTTACTTTCGACGTTCCATAAAAGGCTTAAAATGGTTTCTTCATTATTCAATTTAGAATAATATAAAAATTAGAGTTAATTAAAAAAAATGTCATAATTAAAATTGAAACACCTATAATAAAATCAATTTATAATGCCAAACACTGGCAGTCACTCGTTGGTTTTTAATAATATAATTGTGTTAACTGTTATAATATTACGACGTAGACGGCAAAATAAACTAAAGTATCAAGTCTTGACTGACACATTTTTGGATTAATTTACCATAGTTATATTAGCAAATTATATCGCTTTCGTAAAGTTAATTAAAAAATGCATTACTTATCATTATTTTAGAGTCAGATTTCCAAATCTTCGCTCACCGACTAAATTTGTCTTGTATTTAGATTTTTTAACTTCAATAAATAATACTATTAAAAGTATAAACCGTTAGTACAACACCACTATATTATTCAAAATAAATATTTTCCCTCAAAATATGTATTATGCCTCATTTTTCTCTCAATTTAGCTCGAATAAGTGAATAATGATTTAAATTTTAGCTGATTTCAGTAAAATACATCGGTGAGGCATGCTAAGACTTAGATGACAATCGATAGAAATGTATAAAATATACATAAAATATTACACTTTTCGTTACATAATAATAACAAAACAAGCGTACAAAATTATCTCGTAGTTGCAGTTAGTTTATCTTTAGAAAATAATCACTGACATCATATAGACATATAGTGTAGACATATAGTGTAGACATTCAGATGGTTCTCTATAATTTAAACCGTATCGATTTTATCTGCGTTAAAATTATGTTTTCAATAATATTTTGTATATTTATTCACTTAAGCTTATTTTGCTAATTGAATCAGTCGTTTCAGAAACCCGACATGTCCAAAAAAAATGTCATCACGTTTAATTGAAGTTTTGGATTCTTCATATTGTGTACTAGTCCCCCATTAAAAATAGTTTTTAATTGGTAAATTATAGGAATCAAGACTCAAGAGACACCCCATTAGTCCAGTAGATGTTATTTTCATTTGGGTTTTGGGACAAACCTCGGGTTTCTCAAACGACAAGTTGTATTACGTTGTTGTGATTTGTTTTCTATATCATATTTATTACTTACCTAATAAACATTATATAGGTTTGACAAAAACAGTATATTAGATATTACCTATGCATATTAAAAAATAAATGAATAATAAAGGATGTTTACCAAAAATGTAACAGTTAAAGTGTTACACTACGTATATACTTTTCGAAACGAACTCACCCAAGTCGAATTACCTTTTAAAAACTGTGTACACTGTACTTCAATAACTACTGTCTCTGCACCACCAATACAAGTTTAACTCATTCACAGGGTTCGGATGCAGCTGTTGCACGATGAAGCCGTTCGGGTCGATGGCCGACGGAGGTGGCGGCGCCGAGCACCGTTCGTCCAGCGTGGCCGAGCTGCGGCGCAAGGCCCAGGAACACTCAGCCGCGCTGTTCCACAGCCTGCAGCACGTGGCCAACATGCAGCATCACGCGGCCGCGGCCGCCGCGCTCCAGTTGCCCGTCGGTCTCGGGCTCCAGTTGCCGTCGCTCACGTCCACCCTGCACGCGCTGGCCGCCAACCGGAAACAGGAACCGCAAAGTATGCAGCAACCGCTGTCGCTTACCACAACCAGCACTACCACCACCGCAGCCACGACGGAACAGGCCACTTCGGTCTCGCCGCAACATCCACCGACGTCGTCCGACAACTGAATCTCGAGACCGGTACAAGACCTAAATCATTAGGGGTCATCGTCACCCCCCCACCCCCGCGAATACCTCTTCATCGGCAGCCGGTTCACCCCCAGCGCGTACTCTTTGCCATATGTTATTATACAGCAATAACATTACTAAAACTGTCGTTATCAGTATGGGCAGTATGTGGTAAGTATGTGCAGGATGTATATGAAGGATTCATCACGATTTCAAAATATTACCAATGCAGTCAATAATATATTCTCCAGAAACACGCCGAAATAAAAAATGTAATATGTAATACCTATACATAGTAATATTAAGAGCACGAAACTCGCTGCCGACAGGTTTACAGAATCGCATCGTTTGTACAGTAAAATTACATCGATTAAAAACAATATTATATTAATCGTTACGTTAACTTATATTGTGTCGGTTTATGTTCGTTTGTCCTTTTGTTTTTGTTCACTCAATTTTTGTATAACTCGTCTGATAAATGTATATCTATCTATCTCTCTATCTCTCTCTATTATATTAAACAATATTATATACGATCTTCATTTTCCCTTTATATACGTCATTCTAGTATTATAGTTACGTATTATTATTATTATTATTATTATATATACACACGTGACGGTAATTTACGGATAACATATTTATAATAAGTGTAGGAAAACTTTTACTATTACGCGAGACGTGATTTATGTTAAGTATAAAATATAAATGTGAAAAAAAAAATTAGAAAATGGCGTCAGCAATAGCAAATATGTTTTTGTTTTTATATTTTTGTTTAATTCTTAGGTGTATAGACAAAATTAACTTAATTGATAATTAGGTACATTTTACGTGTCACAGTAATTGAAAAAAAAATTGACACAGCAATATAATATACTCAATTAAGCAATATAAAATGTATTTCCAATCAGATATTGTAATTTTTCAAAACGTTACAGTATACTTAAATATATTATTATATTATTATACATCGCTATACCAGTACCTAGTAGTTGTTCAGATTGTTACCTTACGTTTGGTTGCATATGTTGTATAATTAGACATTTTCAATGTATGTATTATTATAAGTGTGAAGTATTATTATAATATTATACCCTATATATATTATTATATCGTTTTAATTATTTTTTTTCTACTATTCTCCTCTTACGCTGTAAAGGCCTATAGTCAAAAAACATTATATTATTTGATGCTCCAATATTATCGAAGCGTGGTACGAAAACAATCCGTGGCATCACTGCATCAGAAACATCAATAATATAAACCTTATTATCACAGACTATATTCATAGTTTTTGTTTACATCCAGAGTGAGTTACCTGTTCTCATAATTCATATTATAGTCTGTGGTGTAACATATTCTTATGTAGGTAGTTTAAGTCAACAGAATTTTTAAGCCATTCGTGAGTAAGTATAAGTAAGTATAGGTAAGTATAAGTTATATAATATATGAACATATCGGAAAACATAGTAAGTATATTAATTTTATAATATAGGTAGGTACTTATATAATATTAATTACCTACTGTATAACCTAAAGTCATAAAACATTTATATTATGAATCTATTAAACTACCTATTGATATTAATAATATTTAATGTTTTATATTTATTATTTTACTATTTTAATTAAGTATATGATTATAATCTAATACAGTATCTAACTTTTTTTAGGTAGGTCTAGTGAAAATGTTGTCATTTTATCAGTAGACATCAGTCTGCTAGTCATTCATGCCTAATTTAATTAGTACTCGGTACATGTAGTTCTGGTATTAAAGTAGATCGTAAAAGATTATGTAATAAATAATAATCAATATTGATTTTGATTTTGAAAAATATATCTTTTCTTAAAAGAAAAATAATATACACATAGGTACCAAGTATATTTATTAAGAAAAGTTACATTAAAATAATGTTTTGTGGGGGAGGGGATAGAGTCTAAGCTCCATGGCAAATCTTGCTACATTTGTAGTTTATTATAAATAAATTAATAATATATCTAAAAATAAAATATTTTCTACTTACAATAAGAGTTAAATTTAAGAAAATGCCGCGACAGTGCTAATAGTGCCCGGATCATAAACACGAATTGTGGTCCGGGGTGCTACTTGGTTTATAACACCCTGAGTCAGTCTACCTCTGGGTATACCTACGTGTACCTACTTATACATCACATACATGGACATGGTCAATAATGTGATGACGTATCTGTATAACTTTGCACTTTGCTGCAGTAAAACGCCCCTACGGTCGGGCGGCGCCGGTGCGTATCACATGACGTATTGTATGTAATGATAGCAAACGCTGAAACGTTTCAAGACGAAATTACTTCCCTAAATTGCACAATTCATTGTATAACTATAACATATATATTTATAAACGAGTGTGTGTGTGGTGTATTGTCGTTACAATATGGATTTAGTGCCGGATATAGGCTCTTAATGTCTTTACGGACTTTGGTCGATTATATACAATAGTATATAACAGCAGTGGGGATCGTAGGGACGACAATAATAAAACGTGTAATTCCGTCCCCCCCCACAATTTACGACGATTCCCGGAATAAAACACACAGATATATGAATAATATACGCGTCGATCCCCAAGGGATACGCCGCCGCGCTTTCAATCGAATTAACCGAGTAAGAAGCGTGTCGCAAACTAAATTTCTCGACGAAAAAGAAAGGCGTTTTACGCGCGATCGCATGACAGATTTACGCTCTGGAAAAAACAATTTCGCTAATTTGCGCTGTATGTGTGATTGGACGAGGAAAAAAACTCGTCGTTGCGCACTGCTCGCTGATATCACCACAAATATAATTGTATCGTTTAAATTTAATTCATATCGCGGAAACTGTATGGAAACGAACAAACAGCATGTTACAGTCGATTCAAATTGAAATTGAAGAAAAAAAAATTTTTAGGGGGCACCCGGGTTTGAACCGGGGACCTCTCGATCTGCAGTCGAATGCTCTACCACTGAGCTATACCCCCGCATTGATAGAAGCACGAATAGTTAGTTTGATAGACAAACATTTTTAATTTGACTATTGTTATTATAATATTATGATGAATTGACACGTTTTGTCTGTCACGTCAAATTTAAATTTAAGAAAAAAAAAAAAATTTCAGGGGGCACCCGGGTTTGAACCGGGGACCTCTCGATCTGCAGTCGAATGCTCTACCACTGAGCTATACCCCCGCATTGACAGAAGCACGAATAGTTAATTTGATAGACAAACATTTTTAATTCGACTATTGTTATTATGTGATGAATTGACACGTTTTTCCTGTCACTTTGTTGTTTATCAAACAGAATACGTATTCATAATATTTATTAAAAGATATCACGCAACAATAATAATTGTCTAGCAGAGTAGCGCACTAGCGCGTCTTATTGAGATTTCATCGACATTTATCGCAGGTCGTCACTATTGTCGGTGGATTTTCATTTTATAATAATAACTTATTATTATTTTGCTAAATTTTTAGATTTCATGCACATTCCAAAATTCAAGTACATTTATTTATGAATAGGTATTTAAGATTTTTAGAGCTTATTTGGTTGGTTTTTAATGCATATAATTAGGCGCTCTAATAATAAGTAATAACAAAACTGAGCAGTGGCGTACACAGGATTTTTCAATGGGGTGGGAGGGGAGATCGAAAATTTATATGATTTTATTTGGTCCAGTCTAATAATCTTAAACGTTTAGGTGAGTATTATTTGAAAATGTTTGTTCAACATCAACTTCTCAACTTTACTAGTATAAAATAATATGAACTGATTATCAATTTCGATGGAGGTTTTTTGGAAGCAAATTGGATGTAGTTGGTACTTTTGGGAGGTCAAAATTGAAAATTCTCAATCCCTACTTTTTAAAATAATCAGGAAAAACATCTGATGGAGTGATATAACTATATAAGTACCTAATAATATTATGAATGTACTGATTTTAAAATGATGTGTTTACTTTTTAAGCATCTTCTCTCGGAGGAATAGGATCTAGTTGGTATTATAGGGGGGCAAAAGTAAAAAATCCCCAATAGTTTTCAAAAACGTCAGGAAAAACCAACAAAAAATTGAGATTTTTACGCAAAATCAGTTTTTGGCGAAATCGATTTTGGTTTTAGTGTTAAGGTGTAACCCTAAAAATAATTACCGAAGATACATGACATTTTCAATAAATGTTCATTTTAGAATTTTTTATGTACCATGCGATTTTTTTTGAGCTATTTAGTTTTTCATTCTATACATTTAAACAAAATTGTATTCATTGGGTCAAAAAAGCTTGTTGCTATATTATAGAAGTTGGTAAATATTAAAGATCCACATTCCATAGCCACGATTTATTTTTTTAAGTATTAAAATTCTAATAAGTATTGACAAAATTTATCAAAACCTCCCTCTTCCATATTTGCACTGGATCCATGCCTGTATGTGAATCATTATAATATAATACTATCAATGGGCTATGATACATTCAGATGGTATTAAGGGCGTTGTATGCCACGGCGATTTGCTGTCTTTGTCTAACACACGGAGTAACATAGGAATAACGACCTAAGCACCTGACAAAAATTAAGGTACTTCTAGTTGTTGGATTTAAAAAATGTAAAGATGTTTGAGTTGGTATGCAAGTTTACTTTGCATCGGTTGAAGTACTTTTTGAATTGTAACAATATTTTGATGAGAATAAATATTTTTAATTTCATAAGAAAAAAAATTGTTTAGAAATTTTATTAAAACTATATACTTCGACCGATGCAAAGTAAACTTGTATACCAATTCAAACATCTTTACATTTTTTAAATCGAACAACTAGAAGTACCTTAGTATTTTTGTCAGGACCTTAGGTAATTATTCCTATGTTATACACTTTTGTTAGACAAAGACAGCAAATGGCCGCCTGCAACGCCCTTAAATATATATTTAATATTATTGGAAATTACAAACTGAATGTTTAGTCTTTAAAATATTATACATTTATTATTTATATATTCAAACTAAAAATAAAATAGATATCAACTTTTTTTTAGCATATTTTTGATATTTTCCATGGCCACATGTACCTCCCACAGTCTCCCCATATAAGTCATAACGTGCGTCCGTGTATAGATAGATGGACAAATCGCTTTAATTTTAAAAACCGATACCTGTATGTCCTATATACTGATAGTGGGGATTGAAAAAAAAGTTATGTGTACTACTGTCTACTATATTATAATTTATAGCAGGCTGTATCATTTATTTATTTTATTCCCAGCAAAATCCTGTGTTATACAACGTGTTGAAAATAATAATAATAATAATACGTTAAAATATGTATTTCTATAGTGCAGTAAGACGTAAGTGTTAACTATATATATGTAGGTACATTGTACGTACCTATACTTTATACTATAAAGTTTATAGGTAGGTATCCTATATGTAAATATATGTATAATGTAGGTATACTGCAAACGTATACATAGTATATGAATTACCTATACCTAAACACATCGAATACAATATTATATTATAACTGCTATAATATCGCTAGGTACCTGTCGCTGCTGCAGTATATTATATTATTATTATAATATTAAAGCATCGAATACGCAATAATAATAATAATTCGGGACTCGAACACGGCGCATATGTACCTAATTATTATTATATACATAGTTATATTATATATTATACAAACGCATTCGAGACAGACTTTTTCAGGGGTGGACAGGGGGCGTTTGTTGTAGAAGGGAGGGGGTGTTTTGATTAAATCTCGAATACGTGTGGCTGCCGCAAATGGGATTTTCGAATTCCGTCGAAGGTACAGCGCGATGGCTGGTAACGGTATGTGGGCAACAGTGGGATGGAGGATAGAGGAAGAGGTTTCAGAGGGTTATAGGGCGAAACGCTCCGTCGGCAAAGGACGGTGGCGGCGGCGGGGAGGTTCAAAAGGATTGCATAATGTTTGCGCTACGGCGCGGTGGCTGAAATGAAATCACAAACGAAATGGCGGACACGAATCGAATTTGGTCACTTTACAATATAACCTAACCTCCCCACCACTCACCCGCCCCTTTGTATAACTGCATAACTCGCCATTCGTATATCTGCGGCAACAAACCCGCACTCACATATACCTATTTGCAGTATGTAATTTTCCATGCATAATATATGATAGGTATGTATGTTGTACAATTTATATATATAATATGCATACATAATATGCCCACATGGTATATTATGTTCTACGAATGCAGTATAAGACTATACTTGTGAATTTGTAGCTGGTACCTATATAGGTTCGCGCCGACTATATTTTACGTTGCAATACTTGTATTTAAGATGATATTATATAATATTATAATTTAGGTGAAATATATTATGATATCAGAAAAAAATATAATGTTGTTACCTACAGGCTACAGTGTTATTGATTGCCACTGCATCTCATGATTAGGATAATATAACCGCACGAAAAAGAAGGCTGTAATCGATGTACGCGCTATTATAATAGATTATGATAACATAACTCTATCATCTTAACACCTTGCAGACAACTACTTACAACTGTAGATTGTGTCGCTAGATCAATCATCAATATAGTATCTACCTAAGTGACTAAGTGTACAGGAAAAGAAAGAAAAACTCGATATATTAATACAATAGGTATATAGATAATACACTAATACCATTAATAATATTACATACGTCTATATAGGTGTGGAAATAACCGAATATGGCAATATACATTATATTTTTTTAATTGTATCTACACAATAAACGAAGGGAATGTCGATAATGCAACACAATACTTAATCATATATTATAATAATTAATATTTAATTGGTAGGTACCGACTTCGTATTTATAGTTCATTACCATTTTACCAATGTTTTATCTTGATTTTACAATTCTATGTACCTAGCTTGTATAGTTACATGTTTGACCGAGATAAACAAATAAACAAATAAAAATTCGTAAATCACGCCTCATTTTCAACTAGACATTTTTAACTAATGTAGCCTTCGCCCTACGGACACCAACTAGTATAACTATAAGGGCGCTAACTACTTAAAATACCTAAATACTGGTACGATTTGAATAGTTCCTAGCTCTCTTAAAAAACTATCGTTAAAATGTCATATAAATGTTAGAAAATAAACACAAATAGTTTTTTTTTAATAGGTATTCAAAATACAAAAAAAAAAGTTATTGTTTTATAATTAAATTCATAGATTATCAATTTGAATAGGTAGGTATAGGTAGTATAGGTACTTAAACATATTTGAAAATTCAATTTTAACCAAATTAGATAGGTATTTATAAACGAAAAGTAACAATTTTTATCAAACGAAATTAAATTCAAGATATATGAATCTTAGGGCCAGTTGTACCATCTATGATTAAAGTTAATCAGAGTTTAATCATAGACGGTACAACTGGCCCTTAGAGAATTGACACTTTCCAATATGACCTATTTACCTATATTTATATTAACATTTTATATACACGATAATACGATATGCAAGTTATAAAATGTATTCTTAAAATTAAAATCAGTAACACCCGAAACCTACAAAAAGCGACAACACTATAGCGATTTCCTTGGTTTTTTTTTTAAATATAGATAGATGAAATCGATCTTGATCGATCATTATAATATAATAATTTGAAATCCGATATTTGCAGTTAGTTTCAAAAACAGCGAGCGATGACGGATGTTGTTATATTATTGGTCTCGCCGATTTCAGCGGTCTCGAATTTCGGAACGACGACGATTGTGTGAATATTATTCTAATAATTCAGGTAAGTCAGTCAACACTGACGAGTGACGACGACGAGTGGTACACATAGCTGACATCCCACTGCGTGCATTGCTTGTCCCCTTGGATTTTGCAGGTGCTGGATTTCAATTCCGGTATCGTGTGCCGCACCAATCACAGGGGGTAGGGGAGGTACGCGTTTGGAGTGACGACGTCCGCGTAAACAACAGTCTACCTGTAAGTGTTTAGCGTGATGTACTGATGTGTTCCGATTCATTGGTCTACGCATAGTTCTAACGATTTCCGACTGTTTTCAAACAAATCGAGAGAAGGTACGATAATACAATTAATGTGTGACAGGGCATGTGGTATTTCAAATTTCGATACCGGTATCAACGGTAATTTTGGTAACTATACCGATACGTGGTATATTTTCGGTGATTACCACAATACGGAATTTGAGGTGAATGTATATAAAACAGTATTTTCAAACTCAGGAAAATTGAATAATTGTTTTTTAATGAATTATGGAATCATAAGTAAACTCCAATTCAATCCCACTCTATACATAAATAAATTAAAAACTTTTTTGTTTAGAAAATGTACAAGCTGTATTTAAAAAGAAACAAAATAAGTAAATATTATGATTACATTTGTAAGCACAAATATAACAATAGATTTTTACTTGATGAGGGATGCAAACTTAAGATTAATTTTTTTAAATATAGTTACAAATATATTTAAAAATTATCAATAGTTAAGAGGGGTTCACAATATTATCATGTCATGCGTATTCTGAAATATTATTTTAATCTAATTAATAAATATACTATAATATAATTTATTTGAATCATCACTATTATAGTATTATCGAATCAGTAAATAGTCTAACCAGAATGTAACCACACGACCGTAACTTGAAATACAAAACTTCGTGGTAGTAATGATATTATGTTGCGGTAGATACAATAACATTTTTACAACTGCATTTTTGTAAGCCAATAAGAAAATAGTATTTTATACGTTATGCAGTGGCGTATCTACGGGGGGGAGGGGGATAAGGGGGTTATATCAAATTGTGTACACAATACAACATGTATATAATGATGTGAATATAATATGTGTATACTGAATGTCTATTAAAAAAATCATAGATACGCTAACCTTAAACTGACCTTATATTATTATCTACGACACGAGTTGTGAACTTTCTTTTATTATGCAGTATTTTTACCAATTATCGGCGCATGATATTTATTGTAACAATAGTGATTATTGAATCCCAATATTCTTAAATACCAAAAATACCAAATACCAACAGTAACCGGTAAACCAAAATTACCGCTAGCCCGTCTAGCCCTATAAATTGTATGATGATAAACCGTTAATTATTATATGCGTCGTTGGTTAGGTATAGCCGGTGAATTGCAAAATAAAAATCCCCAGACTACAATATTACTCACAACCACATGGAAATGATTGAATAAATATTTTTTAAGCGCTTACAACATTATCAATATTTAATTAGGTACAACGTTCTACTGGCATTTATATCTGCAGATCTCGTTATCGTAAATTATAATTTGGAATATGTGTAAATGTATTGGTATTATAATTTTAAAGTAAAAAGATCTAACAAATCAAGAAGTGTCAAGTAGGTACATTTGTCATTATATATTAAATAACATTCATTAAAATAGATAAATATTTAAAAAAAAGCTATTTATTATAATAAAATTGAGGTGTATAGTATTTTTATATTTTTTAAATGATTATTGTTATGAAATAATTGTAGGTTACTGTAACCTGGTTACTGTATAATATAGAATATAGATTATAGACGAGCGCTTCCCCGCAGTAAGGCATTTGGCTGGCTTATCAAATAATAACGTTAACATAGAATTTAAAAAAATATAAATATATGTAAAATTCAGAATTTTCTAATTTTGATACATAGAAATGTATTATTTGTAATAGTTTGTATTGTATAATTTTTAGTTTCTTTAAGCCTCGTTCACACGATCAAATAATTTGTCAAATATTTGATGTAACTCAATAGAATGGTCTAAATATTGGTTGACAAATGTAATATTGAAATATCGTGTGAACAGGGCTTTAGACCAGCGGTTCTCAAACTTTTTAAATTTGCGTACCACCAGCTACACCGTTTCCCAGTTACAAAAATTTCCGGAAACTCACTGTTCTCACAAGTTATGGCATATCAAAGTTGCAGCGATTACGCGTGTATCGGCACTCGTCGCTACGCTCCTCGGCGCCGTCGCTCCGCTCCGCAAATCGAAAATATCCCCCTATTTGCTGTGTGAACTACCTCAGGTAAACCTCGGTTTTCCTCAATATTGTTTCTAAGTATATTTATTCTCAGCTTGGTCACTCGCTCACCCATTCAAAAGTACCTATATTTTTTAATATTGACAACTTTGAATTGCCATAACTTTTGAAGTTTCCGGAAACCTAACCAATTTTATTATAATTATTATTTTTAGATAGGATCAGAAAAAATGTAACTGTTGTCGCAGATTAACTCTATGATAACGTTATTATATTATGATAAGCCAGCCAAATGCCTTACTGCGGGGAAGCGCTCGTGATTATAGGTAGTTAGAACATGATGATTTCATTGTTGAAAAAACAATTAATTAATGCAATTTAGAATAGAATTTTAAATGTATAACTTTTGACAGTTATTGTTAATACTTTCGTATGAACAAGCACGATGGTTTGGTATCAAACGAAAGATTATGAAACTTCCTACAATATCTGTTATGATTCCAAAATATATCTCTAATCAGTAATCAATAGGAAATAAACCCGGTCAGACTATCAAATATGACAAGTCCAACAATCTGAAAACTAAAATCATGTTTTTTTCCGAAAGTTTTGTTTTCTAAACGGCAGCATCCTCTAAATTACATGTATACCTACACCGTTATACGTTACAATAATATATTTGTTTATACGTGATTTTTGGTATGATGACAACGTTGCAATTTAAAACCAAGTGGACTCGTGCATATGAAAATTGAATTTGCTATATACATGGTTATTTTAAAATCTACACAATTCCACAATCTCGCTTGTGAACAATAAAAAAAAAAAATCTCGCGGAATCATTTTTTAGCCAATTATGCCGCAGTATTTTAATTATATTTTTAAATTGCAATGGTATAATAATTAAAATGTAGGTATACAAAAAATAAAGAATAATAAATCGAATATACGTTTTATTATTATCATTAACCATTATTGTCACAATTGACCACTATTTTTTTTTTTTTTTTATAAACCCTCAGTCTAACATATTATCACCCTGATATTTATATAATCATTGAATCATCCCTTTTGTACAGTGACATCGTTCGTTTTGGACCGCCCTATTTAATACTATACAACTGTGATGATTTTTTAATAATCCGGTAAGCTGCAGTACATTATATACACTTAAAGCAAACGCCGTCATACAATAGACTACAACTTTTAATATCGTCATCAATATAGGGGCACAAAAAAATAATAAAATACTTATCGACAACATAATGCAGTGAATAATGAGTAATGACTAATATAAAAACATTAGAATAATTATTCGACGATAAAATTCTAAATGTATGGTAACCGCGTAGTATAATAATTACCTAGGTAATGAATTAGATGAGCACCTCAATGTACACAATGTATATATTACCTAATTCAAAATATTGTTCTGCAATTTAACAGTAAAAAATTGCGAAAATTAATAATTCAAATAAACTCATCACTGGTATTATAATAAAAATTAAATTATACATTAAAAATAAATTAAATCAAATTTCACTTTAAAAAAATTATGAATATAAAAATTAATTTAGTACGATGAAATTGTTCAGTAAAGATCTTTCATTAATACTAATTTTCTCACTGCATTGCTATAGCCTTCTTTGAAATGAAACCAAACGTCGCTCTTCACAATTTCGTCTCGAAATTCTGTAACGCATCAAAAATGTATTAAAAAAATAATAATAATGCACACCTTACATAATTAATAAAACATTTTAAAGGTAGGTGGTGAAAAATTTTTTTATCGCTTCGGAGGTGGGTTGTGTTTTTTAAAAAAGAAAATGGAATCATTTTAAAACCAGGTCGAGACATTTTTTTTTTGTTTTTTATTTTTTTTAATAAAAACGACACAACGAGCGAGCTCTTTTCAACGTTAACCTATTAATTTTAAACGACGAGGTAGATAGACACACAATATTATATATATTTACGGCGCATAAAAATCCATCGGTGGCTTTTGACATATTGTCGGGATTCACCTCGGGGGCTGAGGGTTTTAATCGAGCAAACAGCGGCACACCGCAAACCTGTTACAGTGCGCGAAGGATGGAAACCGCATTAATAAAACAACCCAACCCGCGCGACCCGGCACGAAGCTCCAGCAGCCGGTGGTGCCTCGTCCGCCGTGTGTCAACACAGAGAGCATATAATAATAATAATATCGGACACGAATCTCATTACGTGTGCAGCATAACAAACAATAATAATCTCTCGAAAACTGTGTACGCAAACAGACGGGACTCGGTGCTCGTGTTTGCGAACGTGTAATTGGCTCGGCACCTATATACACTGCAAGGCGCGCACCGGGCCGCATTATGCGCGATACATAATATTATATTATACGATACACACGACAAAAACCGGTGAATTTTTTATTTATCCTTTTCAACTCGACACAAGCTGAAAACCTGGACGAAAAATTCTTGAATATATATATGGGTGATGGGTAAAATAAAAATCGCAAACGATTAGAGTATTACAGCGGACTCCGTAAATACCTGCGGCCACAGGACGAAAAATAGGTTCGACTCTACAGAAATCTCGTGTAAACAATATTATAATATGAGAGCTATATTCTATTAAAGTGATAAACACAGAACACGATCGCGTATAGCGACACCTTTGACGGGAGATGTGCGGTTGGGTGTGATGGATCGTCTTTTTCGTCGCTGAAAACGTTGAAATCACCACCACCGTATGTACATTATTATTAATTCATCCCGTTTCTAAAGTTTGACGGTTATCTCGCAAAAGTCGATTAATTATTGTACGTGCATTATATGGCCAACCAGCTCCAATAGATTAATATCGTCGTTTGTCACAACAAATTCGCAATAATATTCCTGCATTATAGATGATTATTAATCATAAATATGTACTTACCTATATATAATATATATATATTATATATATACTATATAGGTATTAGGCACACAATTTAAATATTTTTAATCCACCGTTTTATATATATTATAATATGACGGTTTTTTCCTCGAAGTAATATTATTCTTTAATGATCTTCCTAGTCAATCAAATCGCGTTTAAGACAGAAAATAAGATGTAATATAATGGATTATTGAATCATGTATACTGTAAAAAATAATATGTGTAAATTTACACAAAATGTGTGGCAGCACACATTAATAACATCATGTGTGTAAATTTACAGCATACAACTTGTAAATGTACATTCTTTTAAAGTTGAAATTTATTGGTATCTATAGGTAAATCCACGCACCACAGAACCAAAGTTTGAATAAATAATGAAATAGAATAAAAAAGATTAAAAACAAACGATACGTTGGCAAAACTTTAGCTAAAATATTTTTCTTTTATTAATATTTTATATTTTACAATTTCGTATTTATTTAGATTTGAATATGTTTTTTACATGTTTTTGCATTTTATCAGTTTCAAGTGTATATTTACAGCCTTGATTATATAGGTAAAATATATTAATATATAATATGCCTATCTATTATGTTTCTATAGATATTATATTTTTTATAGGCACTCATAGGTTAGGCCTGAGGGGGGTAGCCAACAACACATACACAATTTTAATTATTGGTGAATTTGATTCAATTTTTCGCTTGAAAATTGATGTACCTTTAACTTATAAGAAAAATGATTTAATTTTACTCAGGACTTAAGTATTAGAATTTAAAAATTTAAATTGTTTATGAAATTTTGTTTGGATTTTACTTTAAACTATAATTATCATTATAACTAATTTAAAAACAAATAGAAAGTTATGTAATTTAAATGATGAATTTTAAATAAAATATCAAAGTTGTACAAGTTCTTATAGTTAATGAGTGTTTTATTTATTGTTATTATTTAACTATTCAAGCAATGATATGGTTAATTTTAGGTACAAATTAATTTAATATAAAAACTAATATTGGGTTAGGCAGTCTTAAAAAGCAACTGTAATGTACATCATTTTAGTGCTCCTTAATATTAGTCTCTTTGTGTGCCTTTCCTGCAGCAGCAATATTATATTGGTCGTTAATTCGGCACGCTTACCTTTGTGTTTGTGCCCAGCGGGTGAATCGATTTCGCGACCAAAGAAATCTTTCTTTTTCTGAAAAAAAAAAAGTAATAAAGTGAGTAAATAAATAAACTTTATAAGTTACATTAGGGTTTACGCGGTGGAAGCATGTAAGCACAAACGCAATAACACAACATGGATGACGACGTCGGTGGTAGTGGTGGTGGTGGTGGTAGCGGAGGCAATAGATACCCTTCTTTAAACGACCGAAAGTGGAAAAGAAACCGCCCAACCACAGCCGCACTAACGCTTGAAAATGCACATATAATATATATAACGTATATATATTATACCGTCGTTTTTGTATACGAGTGGGGTTTAATTGATTATAAAATGTATTACGTTGGTTCGGGTTAAACGACTCGTACACAAACCGTACATGGCCGGCGCGCGTTTATATATAACATATATATATGTGTGTGTGTGTGCGTGTGTGTGTCTAAGGACGCAGCCCCTCCATCAACCCCTTAAGTTGGTGTCTCCCGGTCCCCCGTCTAATATAGAGGGCGCGATCGCGATCCCGTGCACGTATGTGTATGTGTGTGTCCGGGACGCTAAAACGGTTTAATGGATCGAAAACCGCTCTGGACCGGACGCGATAGCTAAAACGTATGGAACTACTTTATATCAAAAAGACCAGAGGTCAGTATATGATGTCGGGTCAGGAAATGTTGTACGGGTAAAGTAAGAAACTTGGCGCCTCGGCGTTGGATTTATGACCGATAATGCGCTGAGGAGAGTGGAGGAGGAGAGACTCGAAAGAAAGTGAGTGCCACAGCGGTCGAGGGTTGGATCGGTGGTATATTATGGTGGACGAGTCTGGGTCGGAGGACGAGAATGAATGATGTAGGTGGCCGGGGGAGGGCCGTCGTTTATACGCACGTATATAGCTGGGTAGAACGGAGAGAGTTGAAGGAAAGAAAAGAGGGCGAGGAACATAGACGACGACTATATACGGGACCGCCAACACCACTTCGCCCATACCGGAAGTGACGGCCAGTAATGTCCGGCAATGTTTTATACGCACTACACACATATATATGGTTGGCATTTTCACACCAATGCTTCCCCCCAGCTCCAACACCACCGCTACCACCACAACCACCAACAATCAACAAACAGTAAAGTAACATTTCGGATGTTATTTGAACTTATGCTTGTAATATTATCATTTGAAGCGATAAATTCAAGATCATAAGTTTTAACTACATTTTCGACGAACGAATACAGAATTTCATAAATAACCATATAAATACTTGTTATTTTCTGATTTCGATTCAAAAGTGTTTAGGGCTTTGGCAAATTATTAACAACTAGTTTTTGAGACAAAAATTAATTAATAAAAGCCGCTTATAAAAAATCAAATTGACCTGTATTTTATTTAACATGATCTTACATTAAACATCGAACTAAATTATCTAAATACCTATATATATAACACGAATAAATGTTTATTTTATAATACACAATAAATGCCATAAACAAGAGAGAACCTAGATAATACATTTTAATTATTTTTTTCGTTTGTTAAAAAGTATTATAAACCCTCCCCCCAGCAATAAACACCAACTATCTAAATGCATTTCAAACATGAATAATTTGTGTTCATTCAACTACATACTAAAACAGATTTTAAACTATTTATTTTTAATTACTACTTAAATAATAATAAATTAACAGATTTAACTCATACAAAATATAGAGTAATTAATAATTATTATACCACTATATTTAAAATAATTAGAGCTGTATTATTTGCAACACATTATTTGACCCCCATTGAATATTTTAAATGGATAACAATACATTATTCTCCCGGAGATTTAAATCAACACTTTAAATAGTAAAATAAAAAAATAGTCTCATTTAGGATCGTTGAGTACGATAAATTCGAACAATTAAATATTCATAGAAATTACCATGAATAATTAAATCGTTAACATACCACTTTTTCAACTATAAGTCATATTATTTTTATTTTTTTCAAGAGATCAACGATAGATTATTGACAACTATTCTTGAAATCATAATTCATTACACCTGAAAAATAGTCAGGAATTGTCTTTCGACGGATGCACTCTTATTTATTTATTCTTATTTTATATTTAACGTGTCTTGCTGTTTATCAAAATATATTATATCCTGAACATTACAAAAATATTCTTTAAAAAAATTTAGTCCGTGCTCAATTATTATCAATCATCCATAGATGTTACATAATCATTGTTAAAATTGTATACTAGGACAAAAATTTGTTAACCAAAAAAAGGGGATACAACATTAAAAATCAATTACCTACATCGTAATTACAGCCATATTAGTCATTAGATGCCTAGCTCCAATTAAGATCCATAGCGCCACTCGGAATTAAAAATGAATTATAATTATATCAATGGTTTTTAATTTTAATAAAAGTACATTTAATTACGATCATATAGTTAATACTTTACTTACAAATATGCAATACCTATACATACATTATTAAATTAAATCTTTCCGAAGTCTTATAGAATATTTATACAAAATTATCGATACTCAAAAGTCAAAGTTGAAAACAAATGATACAAATATATTATCCTTAAAAAACCTTCATAATATTATATAATTAAATTATATTGTGATATAAATAAAACACCCATAATCATATGAATTTAAAAAATATGTAATAAACTAATATAATATAATAAATAATAATATCAAAGAATCACTTGCTGTGTACCTACCTACGCCCGCCACGGCCGTCAGATCGAAAAAAAAGGAGTGCATGCACCACCACACAAAGGCTATTTCTTTCCGATGAAATATAGCTCCTTGCGTTACCTGCACTCACGGTGCACCAATGGTAGGCCATACAAAAATAAAAAAATCCTTTTTTTCTCTTCTTTAAATACTGTCATAGCAGCCAGCGCTCATGTCCCAATACCTCATATACCCAAAGTCCTCATATACCTATTAGGTACTATATTATTATATTATATACGACGGACGCGAAAATACCCGTACAAATGGGCCGGTTTGTGTGGTTAGCGAGCAAAAACGTTAAACCAGCCCTATAAGTAGTGTTTACGACCAGGATTTCGATCATACATAGGTATATAGTCGAACACGACGCCACGACGGTATACCACCGTACATATTATGTATCCACTTCGACAGTTTTTTCCCCCACACGCCCACGATATAGAATGTATACCTTAAGCCTAAAGGATACGCTTTAATATATGTGGTTAAAACACCAACATATATGTAACTATATGTTTAGTAAAAAAAATTACTTAATAGTATATGTAATAAAAATATAAAAGGTTATATTATAATAGGTTCGGTGTGTATAAATACTAAATAGGTATGTAAATAGCAAATAATTATTTATAATTTATAAATATTAAAAAATACAAATACAAAATGTTATTGTTTTTATAACGAAATAGTGGAATAATTACTAATTACTAAGGATCATATTATTGTCTCCACTCTTCATCTTGATTGCAATAATGTCATGATTATAATGAGCTATACCTATATTATGTTTATTATCTGGTTATTGTAGATGATTGACCAACGACGTTTAAATAACCGTGAATAATTTCTTGGCATTTAACCGCCATGTCGATATCAAAATATTCGGAGGAAAATCAATTGTTTAAGTTAGGGTTTTTGTATATAAATTAAGTTTTCAAAACCATAACGAAAAATGTAAAATCACGTGTATTTATAAAACAAAATTTATAAAGAGATCATGTAATATAAAATTTAGCATATACTTATAATCAGAATCTTTTGGGACTATAATATTGAAACAGATGTCAAAGTTAGTAAATTGTACTTCATAAAAAATAATATATATAGAATAGGTATGGACACATAAATCCGAGTCCTAATTATAATACTAGGGAGAAGGATAGCAATAATAACATAAGAACCGGTAGGTATATGTATACTTTATTTCGGACAACCTTTGGCACGTCTCATTAAAAAATAATCGCACGGCCTTACCGGCACTCTCGCGCTCGGCGAAATAACGCAAACTCCCGTAATCGCAGAGTAGTTCGTTATACAATGAACAGGAAAAAAAATAAGAGAGACGGAGAGAATGCGCGGTAATAAAGAAATAATAAATAAAATAACATGTAGTCATCGTCGTCGTCGTGTACACACAATACGCGCACAAGATTAATTACAAGTCGAGAGTTGAGTGGCAGCGCTTTTTTTTTAAATTCATTTTTCCTTTATGTTATATTCTCTTCTCCTTTTAGCCAACCTTCCTCCACCCCCACACCCAGACGTCGGTGTCTGAGTTTGGCCACCACCGCTCGCCGTTCCGCGGCGGTCCACTAGATCAGCGTGCGCGATGAAAGACTACGCGGCTTAATGACTTTGGCGAAACTAAGAGGGCGTGACTCGCGCGCGTCTCCGTCTTTTGTAAGTAATACACATCGTTACCAGACAATTAATATTGTATAAAAGCTATCCTTATAATAAAGTGCATTATTTATCGTCCGGACGGCGGACCCGAGTGATGTGTGCTATACATTATTATTATATAGAATGTAATAGAGACCGCGAGCAGCTCCGACCTATACTTAAATATCACGTCATCACACCGGACGACGACATTCGATCGCAGCTAACGTGTTTACAACTACTGCGAACGGCACAATACGTAATAATAATATAAGCGCCTCCAATTTAGGTACAGAAAAAAATATTGATGAGAATTCCAATAAATGATACGACTGATAGAAACAACATAACCTTTGAAGTAATTCGGAGCAGTTTAAGTCCAAACAACATTGTTGTTATACAAACCATTGACCATTGGCCGACAAACCACAATAATACAAATTATAAACACATACGAATACAGTCTTATAAATAAATGTATACAATACAGAGATACAATTATGGACTAGGAAAAAAGAAAAAGGTATTTATTGAAAATCAAATAAAAACAAATTATATTACCTATATATAATAATTTGTAATTTATTACATTTCAGTGGTATAAATATTAAGTTTTATAAATACTGATTAATTTATAAATATTCATAAATATTATATACGTATCGTATAGCGATAGCCTATATATAGGCAAATACACGTACCTACATTTAATTGTATTCATTAATTTAAAATTTTTTTTCAACACAGACAATATATTATTCCCCTATGTATATAATTTATGCCATATAGCCATGTTGATTCCAATTATTTTGGACACAAGTAACCCTTCATAAATTAGTCATTTGTGACCTAAAATTTACAATGTAAGATTAAATTATACTATTATAGTACACGATAAGAAGGTAAAATAAGGCTTTGCAATGTACTTATCACCTTTAAAAAAGCAGTAAATAAATAAAAATATTTTACCAAAGTTTTGTATTTAAAATAAGAGGTAAAGTATAGTAACCGCTCTAATGTACAGTTTATGTCGAGTGCACTGTCACAAAAATGTGTGTGTTAAATTTGAATTCAAATATAAATTGATTAATTCATGATAGATTGAATTAATTTTTGGTGGAAATATTGCATATGAAATTGTTATTATGTGTCTAAAATATAATAATATACATTAAAAGTTTCAAGTACCACGAGTCCACGAATACTAAATAATTTAAAATAACTAAAATTATTATAAGTATACCTACTTAATTTAAATATCTAATTTCGTTAAAATTTGAACTTCATATGTTTATGAATAAAAATCACAATCAATCTATAGCTATAATAATATGAAGGTAATCTATATTATTTTAATAGAGGACTTTGTATTAAATGTTCAATCCTTGGGTATGTTGCATGAATATTAAAAATGTTTTCTAATTTTAACTACAAAATTATTTGCAAATATTCGCAATTTTGATGAATTTTGTAAAAATCCTAACTTCAAACACGTATAAAAATATATTGTGACTAATAATATGGTATAATAAGTATTTATGATTTTTTTTTAATTGGTAAATGAACAACTTATGAGGAACCTTGTATTAAATTGTCAATCTATTCGACCCAGCAACATTTTTTATCGAAATGTATAGAAAAAAACTAACAAAAATTAAAAATGTCTAAGAATAGCTGAGTAAAAATATTTTTAAAATGTTAAAATGTATCAAAAATAATATTAAAAATATTTGGTGAAAATGTCAAGTACCTATCTAAGGTTATTCATTTTTAAGTTACACGAAAAAAAACAAAATCAAATGATTTTCGAATTCTTGATGAATATTTAAGTCTATATTGTTTAACAAGGTTTTTCCCAAATGGTGTGCCATCCAACCTCGAACTTTTTATTTCACAAAGTATTTTAACCAGTGGCGCATTTAGACATCAAGCACCCTGGGGCAACATTTTACTAACACCCCTCCCTCCAAGAAATATACATTTAATATTGAAATTATCTGTAAACAGCTCAAAACAATTCAAAATATTTTTACATATTATCAAGTTCAGGAATTGATAAAATAAACATATGCTCAAGTGTCTACGGTTATTCGTTTTTAGTGTTCCGTACGGTAAAACGGTAGCCTATTACTAACGTTCCGCTGTCCGTCCGTCACCAGGCTGTATCTCATGAACCATGAAAGTGAGAAAGTTGAAATTTTCACAGATTATGTATTTCTGACTTCTGTGTCTGGTATAACAATAAATACTAAAAATCCTAAAATATATAATATAAGCAGTGTTGCCAACATGTTTATAGATGATGATTCAGGACTCTTCGTGAGCGAATCCGACTCGCACTTAGCCGGTTTTTGAATTACAACAAAATAAGAAAATCGCTACATGAGAAATCTAGTGAATATCCAATGTTTTAAAAAATACTCTTAAAACGCTCATAAAAATTTAATTTAACTTTCTTATAGATATTTTTTTTTTGATAAAAGTAGATAACCTTATAAAGAATCTTGTATTAGGCCTTTTAAAATCTTAGATTTAAAACTAAAAATTTTTAGGAATTTCTATCTCAAATTAATTTGCAAATTTTCGTGATTTTTACTCTTTTTTTCAAAATGCGTACTTTAAATGGTTATTAAAAAAAATTGTGGCTATGGACTTTTAATATTTTTCAAATGTCATTGTAACAATATATTAAGAGCCTTGTATTAAATTTGCAAGATTTTTTACCCAACAAATGCAATTTTATTGACATTAGAAAAAGAAACTAAATAAATTGAAAATTGATAATGTAAATAAACAGTTCAAAACAAGTCAAAATATTTTGAATTTTTTTTGGTTTAGGTAAAGCAAATGGCAAATGATAACATTATAAATTTTCATTGAAATTTTCATGTATCTAAGGTAATATCTTTTAAAGTTACGCAAAAACCAAAATAGATTTTGTCAAAAACCGATTTTGCGTAAAAATTCCCGTTTTTCATTAATTTTTATGTTATTTTCTCGGCGCTTTTCAAAACTATTGAGAATTTGCTTTGAATGCAAAGGATTCGCTTTCCCATTGAACAAGATACTGTTGAAGAAAATCGAAGCAGTTTTACTGTCCCAAACCATGATGACAGAAACACAAAAAAAAACATACATATGTGATATCAATATATCATCGTAAAATAAATACATTCATCGCTCCACTCAGAATCTAAAAATCGTATGAGGTTCACTACTTCACTAGATAATATTCTTATTTCTAAATTGTATAGGATGTCAATTCACTCTAATTTTTAAACTAACAGAGCTAAATGTGATCTGCTGGACGTACCTACAATTTGCTATGTTATAAGTTTGTAAGACGTAGATATCGCGTATGGGTGTAGCTCCTAAGTTAACCTCTTAAAGTATAAGGTATCGTTTAAATCATTTTTTCTTATAAACACTAACATGTCTTGTATGCTTGGAGGAGAATTGGAAATGGTTTTTAAATAACAACCAAAATAAATACATTCATTGGAAAATTAAGTTCCCAAATCTGTATTGTAATCATTTTTTAAAAACTTAGCAGATATCCTTATGTCTGCTGCCGTCATTTTAGTTAGTTTTAAAAAAAAGTAATATTTTTTTAAAAAATTCTCATAGGTAATGTATCACTATAAACATTTTTCGGCCCCAAAAATTTGGCGCCCGGGGAATTTGCCCCAGTTCCCCCCCCCTTAAATGCGCCACTGATTTTAACAGTGGCGTGACAGGTTTGAACGCATAAATGTATAAAATTCTTCATAGAGTATTTTGAATTAATTTAACTAACGGGTGATAAAAATGAATGATTTTTGAAACGAAATATTTACATATAAAGTTATTTTATTAGCGAAACGTCCATTAGCAGTTGAGTACATAATAAGTACTCTAATGTTATTTTCTTTTTCTCATGGTAATTACATGTATTCATAAAGAATCTGGTGATGCGAAACGTTTTTAAATTGCAAACTACTTCAAATATCAAGAGCATAACGACGAGATGAGTTCGTTCGCCAGACAGACGTATTTCAATAAAAATTAATATAATATCAATCATGCGGTTCATCATAGCCATCATTATCGTTACGAGTACTATATTATAATAATACTCTATATAATCCCACACAATCGGAAACAAGAAGGGGCACAAGCATGTGTATACTGGGTGGGAGCGGATTGCATGTTAATAAATCACTAGGAAATACTGAATACATGGTATAACTGTCGGGTACACGCTATTAGTCAAACAGTTACACCCTTTTATAGTAAGTAGGTATTGTTATCGTTGTAGCCGACCCTCTTAGAGAGAGGGACATAAACATCGACGCCACCACCCACAAAATCGAATAGGGTGTTCTGTCCAAGCACACAAAAATAATACGAAATACTATTAAATGACTATATATCGGGGCGTGATGGTTCTCTATACAAACCGTTTATCGACCACTTAAATGTGATTTTTCAATAGAATGCTAAATTCAGGTATTTATATATACACACACACAAAGTTCTAGCTCCAAATATTCGACAATAGTTTATGGTTATAACTTAACACTTATAAGTTAATAGTTATCCATATTGACTAAGATAATAATATATTGCATAAAATATGCAAATCGATTAATTATTTACTTAGCAAAAATCTAAAGCATTTATAAATAACAAATTACGTTCGTAGAAACGGATTTGAGTATTTGACATAAGTAACTTTACTAAATACCTACAAACAATAAAATAATTAATATTAAAAGCGTACAGTGGAAAAAAATATTTAAATGTTTAAACATCTACAAAAAAAATGTGTAGAATATAATAAAAACGAGCATATAATATATATTATAAATGGACTCGACTGTATACTTCATTGTGCGGTATATTGTCTATAAGGGACTGAAATTAATGAAGCAAATCGAAATGTTCCACTCGGGTAACTTCCTCTCAAGTATTAAACTGTAATCATAAGAAAATACTGCCAAGAGTTGTTCTATAAAACCATTGTTAACGGACATTTAACAAATATTCATTTAAATAACGCTTAAAATTTTTAAAGTTCAAAATATTATTTATTCACTCATGAGTCATGACTGGTACTTTTCTAAAGTATTAGGTACCTCTATCAAATTGTCGCAAAACTAAACCACATAATATTAATTATCAACCAACGGTACCAACTAAATGAACTTTTAAAATATCAAACAATTCACAAGGATTCTAACTTCTGATCAATGTTGTCTTAAAAATTAAAGGAGGGGTACAAATATAATAAATATTAATAACTATAAAAATATTAAAAATTTCGTAGTTTTCGAAAAAAACTAAAAACTATGAACATTTACAGAGATATCAGCTAATTGAAATTCCAAAGATCATCCTGCACCTTTTTTTAAAAACTATTACATATTATTAATGGTACATTTTAAAATGAAAATAGTTTTACTTATATCTATATTGATTGGTAATTCAATTTTACATCATTTATATGTATTATTTTATAATTAATTAATATATGAAAGTTAAGAACATTTCTTCAAAAAGGTGGCAGGTGGGGAGGTAATTCAAAAAATGATTTTATCCATAGTTTTTCAAACTTAATATTAAAAATAAAAATATTTTCCATTCTTTAACATTTTAAATAATTATTATACTTACAGTAACTTTTGTAGAACCAACAATTTTGGGTGTAAGTCTTTGTAAATGATTAGGTGTTACTGGCTTATTTCTGGCACCTAATACAATAATTATATGTAGTTATAATTATTATAATACAATTATTACTATTATTATATTGTTTATAAATAGTCAATATATTAATTAAATATCTATAAATGCATGCACAGTGGCGTATTTTGAAATTTTTTGTGGGGGGGGGGTCTAAATATTAGGTACCTACAAGTTTATAATATAAAAAAAATACATACGAGTTACGATGTAATAATTATATTATATTATATTTTTTTCTGGGGGGGTCCGGACCCGGGGGATTCAATAATTTTCATTTAACTTCATCAAAATACTTATAAATTTGGGAATGAAAAAAATTAATATTTTTTAATTTCGGCTTCTCTAATGAATATTAATAACTTTTAGAATATGATACCTACATATTTGTTTTTTTTTTAGTTTTAAATATCAATATTATATTTATGATTCATACTAACAAAAAAAATCTATTTTGTAAAATTATTTAAAGATCATATAAAATTTGAAAATTTGACAAAATATGATTACAATAAGAAATTCACTGACCTTTTACACTTTTTGGAGTAGAAACATTTTTTTCATTTTCATCAAACCCATCAGGTTCTACAATGATATTATTTAGTTCGCCATGGGACATTCTCTTCCTCAAATGTTCCAATTCTATTTCTCTAGAAATAAGTTGTTTAGTAGCATAGCTAGATGTTGGAAATGTTTCCAATCCAGGAAATTTTACTGCATCATCTACACATCTAAAAAATGTAGGATACAATATTATTTATTTATTTTTTACATGGCTTTTATTTCAAATAAATATTTATAATTTTTTGAACAAAAATATAAAAATAGTTATTTTTATTATATTAATAAACTTGAAGTTTATGTACATTGCACTATCTAATTCAACATTTAAAAATCAGATCATCTGCTCTTCTTGGCTTATTTCATACTTGAATAATAAAACAACAATTAATGGCTGTTGTAGGGCTTGTGAAAATATTTTAAAGATATTGTAATTTAATCAAAATTCTCTGTTAAGAATCGTCTTAATAAGGATTTATTAATGCATACATATATACAAATATGCATACAAACTAATACAAAAATGTCTGAGTGTTTACATTTCAAAACTGTATTACAAAGCCACAATAATTTATCTTTAAAACATAAATTACTTATCCATTTTACTCACAAACAATTAACAATAAAACACCTACTGAAATGCAATACCTGATTTCCTGAAATTGCCTGAAAATTGTTGAACTTAAATATTAAAAATTTAAATAATTGTATAACACGTTGGCTGAAATCCGATTTCACAGATTTTCAGTTACTACGAACTAATGATAATATAATAATATAATGCAGTATTAAATATTGACTGGATTAATTGTTTTGTATTTTGTATGTAATACATTATTAATATCTCTTTTTTAGTATCAATGTTAAATTTATATTTATTGCATGAACTGTAGATTAGACTCCAGTCTGAGAAACAAAATTAAATTTAAATAAATAAGTAATTTAATGTCAATTGCTTATTGCTAAATAAAATTTAAACTTAATTTGTATTTTAAGAGAAACATTTTTTTTTTTTCATTTAAATTATATTTATAATCAGTAACATTTATTTTGGACAATGGATAAATTTGATATTTAATATTAGTTATGTTATGCATGAGCAGACTAAAGAATCATCCTAATATGGATGAACTTTGGCTAACTGAATATTTAACATAATGTGGTAAATTCAATGTTTGTAACTATTACGTGTTAAATAAATACAAATAAACTATCATTATACCATCAACTTGTTATTTTATTCAAAATACAATCAAAACTGAGTTGAAGTGGTTGGCACGTTACAAATAACTATTTAAGTTATTTTGTTGTGATTGTATAATATTATTCGTGGGTAATTGAAACTTCTAAAATATACTATTATATATCTATCATACTATTATATATCTATTATACTATTATAGTATCAGGGTTTGTTGTTGATGTATAACAAGTTATAAGTACCTAATGGCTATTGTGATATGATTAATTTGGAATTTATTATAGGTACCTATTACAGGTCAATTTTGTTTTAATATCATAGATAAGTATACAATACGTCTTATACCTAGACTGACATACAGTCTCCGCTCAGAATCGGTTTTCTTATACAATGATATATCATTGAATTCAAATCTAATACTATCCATTATACAGTGACCCCCTTGTAACCTACTGTAACCTACTGTACAGCAGAGCACCTTTTTTTAATTTACTATACAAATTAAATAATTAATACAGAGATAAAAAAGATTGTCTACATCTTCAACAAGTATTTAATATAATGTGCTACTCACGGATTGAGTACAAAATTAAAAGACCCATCAGCATCTCTTTCTTGAAAATAATTTAAGCCATAATCAATCATAATATTGACCACTTTTGCAAGGTCCTCTTTTTCTTTTTGAGTAAACAATTGTGTACTAATCTATGAAACAAAAATGAAATTATTAATGTTTAGTAGAAACTATAAAATTATTAGCAAATGTTTAAATTTATTAAGTGTTTATACTTACAGATCTAAGATTTGGAATAGCAATATGCATAAGTAACGGCATAGTGTCCAATAAAACCTGATCCCGGTGTAGAAAGGTTCGAATACTTGGGATGATACCAGACATTAACTCATCCATAATTTGTTTAAATTTGTTTTTTTTCATTGTCGCCTAATTAATATAAACAATCGTGAAAGACACATCATGAAGCATAGGAGTCATTGTACGTATAGTTTTCAATTTAAAAATTATCCAAATAGATAAGGAAATAGTAAATTATATTTTTTGACAAATTAACATAAGTAATAATTAATAATTCTGATGGAGCAAGATTTTCCTATTAAACAATTTTAATATAATTCCATTAAAAATATATCTCACTTCATATGCAGCACTTGGGTAAGTAATTTTAGGCCATGTAAATGTAGCAAATAAACAGTGCCAAGTAGCAAAATTATATGGCAAATAAGGAAACAGTGAGTAATTTTGAGAAGAATTAATCACATGCATCGTCTTGTCAAAATTACAAAACCATTCTAGGCCATCAGCAATCTAAACAATAATAAATTAATAATAATATAACATAAAATGTATAGTAAATAATTAATTTACATTTGTTAATGATGAATCTTTGGGCTTCAGGATTAAATAATTTTCAAAAATCCCTTGACAAAGCTTTTCATAGTCTCCATAACTCTGGACAGTTTTTAAGACACTGTTTATTCTAAAAAAAATTAAAATATACTACATTTATTTGTCTTTTCTAAATTAATAAGTTTCTATTACAACATTATATATAACAATTTGTTTTATAATATAAATACCAATCAATGCTATTATAAAAATAACAATATTAATTATAGTTTACATACATTAATGAAATTAATTGTATTTGTATAATAGTATTTATTAATTCAATGCAGTCAAGTTTCAAAGTTAATTTTATTACAATTACAATTCATAGGTATTTGAACTCTGGCAGCAGGGGAGTACTCAATGGTGGGGGTTGGGGCACACTTCTGTCTAGCATTGAAGTATTTTTTTAGCAGTGCATTTCCTTTATAAATTGAAATTATAAAGCCAAATTATCTTCTTGAAAAACATTTTAAGCATATAATTTATATTCAGTAAAAGACAGTAAACTATAGGTTGTTAGCTTTTTTTTTCTCAGTTATGAAATTAAGCAAAAACCAGTCACAAATCTATAATAAATAATTCAAAAGTGATTTTAAGTCCAAAATACTTATTCTAAAACACAAGAAACTGAAATTTTTGAGAGAATAATAATAATCAATAATAATCTTAATTTAATATTATATTAGTATCATAGGCGTGCGCAGGATTTTGTGGGGTGCCGCATACATTTTTAACCGGCCCTAAAGAACAATAACCAGCCCACTTATTTTCTTTATATAGCCCCCTCCCCCATATAAATTAATCACTATACAGTCTACGACTATGCCTATTATGGTTATAAGAAATATAGTAAATTGTAAATAAAAAGTAATAGGTACTATTTGCATGTATTATAATATATTACTCTATATTACTCACATAGGTAATAAAATAACACCTATAAGCATTATAGTACCTAGCACCTAATTAATAATAGGTATTTAATAATCATACATTAGTTATAATATTGTAACTCTTAAGAGTTAAGTAAACGTAAAAGAAAAATAAATAAATAGACTTACAATATAAGTCTGCGATTACTAGGTAGCAAATGCTTAAACTTATCAATTACATCATTAAAGTCAATACAAATTAAAAGTTCTTGTTCTACATACAAAAAAGAAGAGCATCCAATCTGTCTTGTGACATAGTATTTCTTAATTTGGTTTTTATAAAGCTGAGTTTTGAAAAACTATACGTTCATAGCTACAACTAGTCACTGGAATTGTCACAAACATTTTAAGACAATTGAAAAAATGTAATACTGTTTTAACCAAACGAGCCATTTGTGTACAGAACCTGGGTTTGTAACTTTTGGTGTATCTTCTTGGTGTAATGGTGTATTGATAAAATAGTATTATCATTTTTCATTTGAATAACATTGAACATTTATATTTTAATTTAATAATAAACTCAATATGTTTAAAATTATTCATTCTACCTTTCAAATAAATATCTACCAGCCCATTAAATCCAAAATAAATTGTCAGATGCAGCGAAAGCAGCATTTGCTACACCCGTGCGCATGCCTATGATTAGTATCCTTAATTTGTAAAGATGAACTAAAGAGATAAGTGACAGTGTTATAACTAAATATTTTATAAATCTGAAATCAATGAATAATTTTCTTACAACCTTAACTTTATAGAAAACCAAATATATTATTTTACCTGTCTTTCATAACATTATTATGACTTGAAAAACCATCACTTGTACTATTTGGATTGTTCTCAAAACAGCTAAGATAAACATATACAATTAAACATTCATACAATTATTAACTATACAAATTAAATGTATTAGAGTTTATTAATAGTACCTTTTTTTTATTTGAAATATTTCTTGCCATACAGTAAAAAGACCTTTTTGCATATCTTTTGCGCCAATATTTGCATTTTTAACATGTGATAAGTGTACTGATTGATTTCTAAAACACGATAATGTTGACAAACATGATCTTATATCATTATTTGTCTTGGTGCCAAGTGCAGTCATTGCACCCATATCTGTTTTAATGTTTTCATAACTTGATATTTCCATTAATCTTTCAACCAATCTAATCAAAAATATTATTATTTTGTTATGTTATAATAAGAACATGGTTATTATAATAAAACTTACCTAACAGAAGATGTAGGGGGGAAATTTAATACAAAAGCATTTTGTCTTAGATTTCTCAAAGCAGGTACATAAACATCATTACATATACAAATTATTGGTCTTTTCAATATGGAACTTTTTTCTTCTTTTTTATCGGTTTTTTTTTTACGAGTCGCACGTTTTTCAGTAGCAAATTTTATTAGAAAATCTATAGAGGCCTGAAAACAATTTTAACAGATATTTTGTTGTTAGGTATTGACCGAAAATGTAAAATCAATCAATTTTTTATTTAATAAATAATAATATTTAACAATGCATCAAAACTAAACCAATCATTTTTATTAAACTACCAATTTTAAATTTTAAAGAACTTTATGGCATATGATTGTTAAATGTTAACCATTGTTTTTTTTATCTTCTATGTACATACAATTATAAAATCATGCTGCTTCATTACAAAATGGCAATTTTTATGAAGACCAAGGTAGTTATAATACATATTGTAATTACCATATAATACCAACCAAAAAATTCAAGAGCATATTGATTAAATTTCTTAATTACACAATAACGTAAATATGTAAAAAATATGCTATTTTTATTTACGTAATTGTCATTCATATAATAAAATATAACATATTTCAAACAGTAAAAAACATAGAACTAAATATAGTAGTATTATTATTGGCTATTTAAGTAAATCAGAGATCACAATTTAATATTTTTTAGGGCCAAAATAGAAATTTAAGAAGAGATAATCAAAATTGAATGTTCATGTTTGTCCAATGAAAATAAAGTAGTAATCAAAAATGCGAGCAAGTGTTTAACACTTGCTGTACATTAGGTGTCTAGAGAGTCACTGTAATGGACATATTAAATTTCAATTCAATGATATAAAGTTATTATATATGAAAAAAGATTCTAAGCGAAGACGGTCTGCCAGCCTACAATATTACTAAGTAGGTTAGGATTTTAATGATATTATTGTGATTAAATAATTTATTCTACTACCAGACATTAGTACTACAGTAGGTTAAATTAATTTTTGTCAAAAAAAAATGCATTTTAAAATGTCATAGTATGTATAAATATCAATTATATTATACCTACTATAAAAGTTTCAATTACCCACGAATAATATTTTAAAATTACATAAAAATAACTAAAATTGTTATTCTTAGTTTTAATATGTAATTTTTTCCATATTTGTACTTAAAATAACTATAAAAGAAAACTGTGTTTATATATTTTTTAGATTTTTTGGTTACAGAATGAACTATTAATGTAGAATCTTGTTTAAAGTTTTCAATTCTTGGCTATAAAAATTGAACATTTTATAAATGTTACCAAAATTAGAACTTGCTTATAAAAAAATCTTGCCTCTATGCCTATTTTTAATATTTTTAAACTGATAGTGTAACAACGTATGAGGAATCTTGTATTAAATTTTCAAGTTATTTGACCCAACAAATAAAATTTCATTGACATTCAGAGAAAAAAAACTAAAATAACTTAAATTTTAAAATGTTTGTAAACAACACAAAACAAGTCAAAATATTTTGAAAATTCAAGTACCTTAATAATTAATAAAATAAACATATAGTGTAAATTTCAAGTATCTACAGTTATTAGTTTTTGAATTACAACAAAATAAGAAAATGCCCCTTGAGAAATTGAATGGGGATGTAAGTGATGTAAAAGTGATGTAAAAAATTTAATTTCAAACTTTATAAAACTTATAAAAATTTAATTTGACTTTCCGGTAGACATTTTTTTTTGTTGATAAAAATAGACAAACTCATGGGAATCTTGTATTATATTTTCAAATCTTAGATATAAAAAGAAAAATTTTTATGAATTTCTATCTCAAATTAATTTGCAAATTTCTGTCAAATCTGTTGAAATACAATTTTGTATAAAAATTTACACTTTTCCTTATTTTTTTTCCCCTCTCGCTTTTAGATACTACTGTAAATTTCATTTAATTCATTAAAAAATAAATATCTTGTCTACAGGCCAAATTAAGTTTGTCCACTGGCACTTGGCGACCCCTGGGCCATGACATATATTAACTATATATTTAGTACTTACTACAGGTGCTCCATCAATTTCATCCAAAACTAAACAATTAGGCCTTGAATCATTACTCATCACAGAACACATTTGTGTAGTTGCTTCAAGTTGTCTTTTAAAACAAGTTAGATTACGATCATCGCTAGCATTCATTTCAACAACATTGTACCCTAATAGTATAAATAATGTAAATATAAAATTAAATGTTTATATGACTATTATACAAATAGTATACCTGCTTGTCGAGCTACCAAATGAGCTAAAGTAGTTTTCCCAAGACCAGGTGGTCCACATAACAATGCTAATTTATACTTAGGACAATTATTTTCATCCAACCCTTCATCCAAGGTTTGATTCTTTTTTGTAAACTTATTTCCTGTATAAATTGTATTAAATTTAAAACTAATAAAACACATGATATTGAAATAAGTAAATACTAGATAACTTTTTTCTTCTAATATTTCTATTTTCTATAATCCTTATCCAGTTTACGTATAATGTACAGTAGAATCCGCTTAAAGGGGAAGCCACTTAAAGGGGACACCTGCTTAATGGGGACATTAATAACAGTCCCGAATGAATGTATTGCATGTAAAATTCTTCGGTTAATCGGGACATTTGGGATAATGGGGACAAATAGGTCATCGCCCGATGTGTCCCAATTAAGCGGATTTGACTGTTAATACTTTATACAGGGTCTTCAAAATATTGTGTGGCATGTACAGTGGGGATCACAATAATGACTCCAAGGTTCATTCCAAGTTGTGTGGCAAAAATATAAATTCAAAATGGAAACCCATTGGCATTACCAAATTATTTTTATAGACTGAGGGACATCATACATTGTCTTAACATGTTTATTAAGTGTACTTAAATTTAGTAGATACATTATGAACAAACTAAAACTAATTGGATTGTATAGTTTTGCTATAAATTTGTTTGTCAAATACAAAGCATATTATAATATGGTAAAAGTTTCCAAGAATAATATATTTTAAACTACATAAATAATTTAAATTACTAGTTTTATATAAATATATAATTTCATCCAAATGTAATTCTCAAACGCTTAGGAACAATATTAAGACCTGTATGTTTTTTTTATGTTTTTAAGTTATTGTATAATCATAAATAAGGCGTATAAAATGTTAGGTTTTATTAATAGAAATACTAAGGACTTTAAAAATCATATATGTTTAAAAAATTTGTATACTTCTTTAATTAGATCAAACCTAGAATTTGGCTCTTTCATTTTGTTTAATAATTATTCAACTTACTCAAATGAGCTTAATAATATTCAGTATAAATTTCTGATAAGAGTTGCCTTTATTACTTATTGTACTATCTCCAGAGACTATTTCCTTTAGGTTCAAGACCCTATAGGTATATGACTCTCTCAACAACAGGTTTGATTTAATAGATATAATATTTGTTTATGATATTTTAAATAATAATATAAACTGCCCAGCTATTTCATATTTAATTGGATTTAGAATTCCTAGTAGGTATACACAAAATTCTGACTTGGGTAGTGATGTCGTACGCGATCCACCCAAATAGGCGATCTACTGGTTATTCCGAGCGAGATAATTTACGATTTATATTTGTAAGTTTATACGACTTCCCTTTTATGGTTCAATAAAAAAAATTCAAAATTCAAAAACGATTGTATAATGTGGGCTGTTATTACACAGTTAGCAGCACTCGTCGCTGCGCTCCGTAAATCGAAAATATCCCCCGACTTGCTATGCAACACCACCTTAGGTCGGTTACAGGGTAAATTATGTCATAGTATATGGTCAGTGATTACACAGTTATCAGCACTTGTCGCTACGCTTCTCGGCGACGTCGCTAAACTCAAAATATCCCTCGACTTGCTATACAATACCACCTTAAGTAGGTCATAGGATAAGTTATTTTTAGTATAAGGTATTTTATAAAAATAATACTTGTATAATATTTGTAAGATAAAAATAATACGGAAATTAAATACTATTTTTGGTAGATTTGGGTAGATCGCGTACTACTTGAAAACAAGTTTAGTAGATTGCATACGACATCACTACCCTAATTTGTTCCATATATCTAGTTTTAATACAAATAGTGCGAAAAAATTCATTTTTTTCAAGAGCCATTTTCAACGCCATTAGAATCTCACAGTCTTAGAATTTTTCGTTTTGTCTCGTCAAGTATTTAAATCTTAAGCTTTGTTATTTTTAAAACATAGTGCCTAATTATTTATTTTATAGTTTTGTTTTAAGGACTAAAATTTTGTATTTCTTGTTACTTTTACTTTTATTATTAACACTTGTCTATTAGTTTTTATATTGTGCCAATTTGTATGTAATGTTTTTCTTTCTTTCTTAAAGGGTTTTGGCCCGTTGATTTTATATAAATAAATAAATAATAATAATTAATAACTTACGAGGAACCTAGATACCTTGTATTACATTATCTAACTTTTATCTTAGAAAAAATTGCTCCACAATAAATCTAAAAATTTGATAATTAAATGATATAGATTATAAAATATAATAAAAAAATACCTATTCCTTTATAGTATATTAGTAAGGCTTGTATAACTCTTATTGATTAAATATGAATATAGTCAATTAGTACTAACTACTTGGTATGGTTGTTTTTGTGTACATAAAATATAGATAGTAATGAATAAGTAATTATGAAGTCTAAGAGTGTACACTCTTGCATGTATTATATTAGAAATACCTGATTACATTACACTTAATAACCATACCAACAACATTACCTTAATTGAAAAATTGAAAATAAGCATAATTATTAGCTTGTAGGTACCACCACCACCCATCCTAAATATTTGTTGACACTGCAACACTTTGATATAGAGTTATGTGCCACTGGATCGAATAAGAACCAACATAATCCCCACCGTTTTTTTAGAGGACATTTGGAAGACCCTCTATATTATACAAATATTATGTAAGCTATTAAAAACATACCTGCTGATTTGTCATAAACATCAATAACTTTTCTTTTTTTGTTGACTTCTTTATTAAATACTACTTTATCCCATATTTTTAGCCATTGCAATAGCATTCTATTAGTACTTTCATCACTTAACAAATCCAAATATCTGTTTGGCTTATACTTCTGAACCCACAATTCTGCTGTGTTATCGATACTATTATCCAAGATGCTAACACCATTTTGATTCACTCCTGATCGTATAGCTTCATTATTCTCAATCTATATGAAAAATGTTGGTTACTAAAAATCTACGATACAAATTAAATTTGAAAAGTATAGCAAATTTTTAAGAATTTGAGTTTTAGATTCTGAGCGGAGCGAGGAAGCTAGTGGTTTTACAATGGTGTTTATTTTACTACCAGAAGGTGGGTGTGCTTCGATTTAAACATATAATATCTTATCTTTTAGCAAATTGGATCAAGATGGAAGAGGTCATTTTTTGATTTTCTCAATAGTTATTTAATACCACTGGAAAAACCACCAACAAATTACAAAAAACCACTAAAAACAGAATTTTAATTTCTAACGCTTTGTTTATCAGCACAGACACAAATAAAAATGAGAATAAAAATAACTTATTTATTTTGTTTTAATTTATAATATTAATTCAACTTACAGCCTATAATAAATAATAATAATATAAAATATCCAGACTGACAAACCGTGTCCGCTCAGAATCATTTTTAGTATACAATGATATTATATTATCATTGAATTTAAATTTTAATACAATCCATTATGCAGTGTTTTACCCACTTGTAACCTACTGTACAGCAGAGCGAAATCCACTTAACCGCTTTCAATTATTTTTTTTTTTTTCATAAATTATAGAATTTGTTATAAAAATATACAACAATTTTCAACGCAGTCGCCATATTACTCAATACATACATTATCAATACCTAGTACCAGCTTCTGTCTCGCATCTTTGAAATCAGATGCTGCAAAGTCAGGACTATTAAGTTGATAGTTCTGAACGTTTTACCCAAACAAATTAAGAAGATTAGTTGTCAGCCGTGCAGTGTCAGAATAAGCACAGTAATGAAAAAGACCAACAGTTTTTGACATTCCTTATCTATTGTTTTTATCGCTTGTCTTCATTTGTTGAGGATTTTGCAGTATTGTGCTGCATTGATAGGCAATGTTAACTGTCTTATAATTTATGAAGAGGACAAAGAAAATATTTTGAATTGGTATAAATGCTGATCCCTAAGTAAAATATATCAAATGATTTGGCGACTACATTGAAAAATAGTTGTATATCTTTATAACAAATTCTATACATTTTGTAGAAAAAAATAACTCTACTTTAGAAATTAAACAGGCATTACTCTTTGAATCTCTTTCATAAAATGTAAGTAATAAATAAACAATGAAACCTTCTCATAAGCACGTGCAATCATTTCATCAACAGGGTCTGAAAGCAACTGTACTGATTTTGTATGCCATGATAAACTTGATATCTGAATCATAGTAAATAGTTATAAGGATTTTAAATTAAGTTCATACTACAGTATTTGTTCTTAATTGTGATAAATATGTTTAAAATACTTCTTCGTGTACAGCATCTGCAGATCGAAAACGAATGTATACTCTTTGATTTTCACCGTCACATGCAGGGAAAAAAGACCATGATGGAACTCTTCTCGATACACTTTCATATGGCTGAGTATGACTAGAAACATGTAATACAATAAATGTACATAAAAAAATATTTTATTTAACGAGTAAATATCTAAGAGTAGTTTAATTAAAATGAAAAATAAAACATTGTTATGAAGTGTTGATTTTTATTTGCAAATAAATATAAATAGCTGATATAAGAACCATATACCCACTGAATAGCTGATACAATTGGGAATGTCCAGCTATTAGTTTTCACTATATATTGTAATCCTGATAATGCAATTAATTATTCTATGAAATTTCTTAATTCATTAGAAGTAGGTATCAGGATTATCACCTTATACTTTTAATTTGAAAATTAAAATATCTGTTATGGTTTTGAAAAATCTTAATCTACCTAAATAATTCAATAGACAAAACATAATAGAAGCTACAATAATGACCTGATGTGGAAAAGGAGAAAATGTATATACCCCGAGATAAAGCCAATACAACCAACTGATATGTCATTTAAAAATTTGAAATATTACAATTTGTATTAATACCTGCGGCTTGCATTCAACTTTAGAATTAATAGATCACAAGTACAGTCATTGATATGTACATGAATTGTACAAAATGGCCAATTTATATGGCATATTTTTGTGAGGTCCAAAAAATAATAGATAAACCAGTAGCAAACCACAAAACTTAATATACCATTGGAAAGCTGCTTTCAAGAGCTTCAGAAAAGCATACCTCATATCCCCATTAGAACAAACATTATAATCTTTTCAACCACAACAAGAAATGAAAAGTTCAAAAATTGTCTTCAAAGTTCTTTAGGAACTGCTGGTGCTCTAGGAAATAATGTGACAGCAATACAGCATGCTATGTATGCTCCTGAGACTCAATGAACATCAACGTTAAATTTCAAGTGAATTGGTTCGATAGTTCCAGTGAAAACTCGTGACAACAGCAAAGCATGCACTTAATTATATTATACATATAAGATGCAATTTTTTTTTTGAATATTTTTAGGTACATATTATTTAAGTAAAATAGTTAATACAATACATCCTTTAAATATAAGCCTTTTGGTTTTTATAAAATAATTAAAAAATTACTTTAAACTATTGTAAGAGACAGATGATAAAAAATTGGATCTTTTTCCAGATTTGAATTTTTTCCTTTCATCAATAATTTTTTTTATTAGATCTTGCTGTTTAATATCTTTGTCAGATAGTGGGTCTACTTTTTGACGCTTTAATACAGGTTCCACTACAAATAAAATTGAAAATGTGTTAACAACAAGTTTTTAAAACCATTGCTGACAATATTAAATGCATTTATTTTTTGTCATGTTTTGAATTCAAATTGAGACCATAAAAATAAGAAATACATTTTAAATCATACATTATTATTATTATTATTATTATTACTTATCATAATATATAATGATTATACTAATATTTGAAAACTTACATTCTTCATCTTCAAAATTAATATCATCTGTGTTTCCAAATAGATCTTCAACATTTAAATATCTTTTATTGTTGGTAATAGACACAGACGTACTAGGTTGTGCCTAAAAATTAATAAATAAACAATAAATATAAATTTGATCAGAATGGTAAAGGACTTTAGATATAATATACTTCATTTTCATTATTATCATCCAGATTAAAAGAAACCACTGATGTTTGAGATAAAGGAAACACACCATTTAATTCACTTGACAAATTAAAACTCCTTTCAGATTCAATTTTTTCATTAGAAGAAAACCTTGAAGAAAACTTTAAACTTCTTCTTGAATCTTTTGGTGAGCATATTTTAACAGCTATAAATAATAAAAATAAACTATGTATATAAAATCAAATTATTATTACTACTATAGACAGCTATAAATTATTATTTCTAAGTACATGCATATCCACCGAGCATTCAGGAAACTAGGAAAGGTTGAGACATTTATAAAATGCCATGCAGTTAATAAGCGGAGTGATACAATCAACCCCGATACCATGGTTTCTGATACTTTAAAACAGGGGTCTCCCACCTATGACCAGCGGGCCGCATCCGGCCCGCCAAGTTAATTAATGTTTTGAAAATGATATATTTATTATATTATTTTCATTTAGTTTTCATTGTTTTTAATTTATTGAATTAATTAAATAAAATTAATTTTTTTTTTTGTTTTTGCGTTATTCGTAACAGCTTATAATAGTCATTTATACCTATATACTAATAGTACTAACACTAACTTATAATTAGGGTTCGAAATTAAAGACAATAAAATCAGTAAAAAAAAAGCATTCAAAATGTCAAAAAAGGCAAAAAAAAAGAATTTAATTTAAATAAAAAAACAATTACAAAAAAAATGTACTACAAAATTAAATAGTTTGTATATTTAACTTTGTGTATTAAAAATCACTAACATGTACTTAGATAAACTGTCTTCAGTAAAACGTTGACGGTTTGTGCTTAAAATATTTTTGTACATAGAAAATGTAATCGTGGCGGACTGACGAACAATTTTGAATCTATAGTAAGTACATACACATATTTTAATCTATAAATAGGTAGCATGGTTACTTTTATAAATGTTAAATTAACTGGCCATACCAAATACTCGATAAAGTATTTAGTGATATCAGTAAATATCGCAGTTAATAAAACCCATTAAAAATAATTAACAGTCGTCAATACACAGTCTTTAGAAAATCTTATCGATTTGTACCGTTTATACATAATATGTTGTGTATAAAACTATTAAATCAATTTAAAATTAAACACAATAAAGGCATTTTTAAGTGAAAAAGGCTAAAAGGCATTTTTCAGTAAAAAAGCCAAAAATAATACGTTCATCATCTTACATATTAAATGACACACATTTTTATATAAAAATTATTTCTCTATTATTATTATTAAAAAAAAGGCTTTTGCCTTCAAATCCAAACCTTACTTATAATATAAAAAAAGTACATAAACAAAAATTCATTTTTCTTAATAAACCTTATTGATTCTTCAATTTCTTAACCGATCTATTCCTCTAAAAATGTTGGTTCGCAATGCCAAAGCATATCTCAATTTTGGCCCACCGTAAAAAAAAGGTCAGAGACCCCTGCTTTAAAATATCGCACCCTCGAAATCAGAAGAAATGAAGCATTGGTGAGAATATTTATTAAGACCGACAAGAACTCAATCCTCTACAAAATGTTGGAAAATACGCCAGATATAAGACTAAAGTCAAGGAAGGCCAGAGAACTAACTCAGTTGCAGTTATCCAGTGCAAAAAATTGGCAGGAAGAGTGGCTGGGCAATACGGTATTACATACAAATTTGATGAAGGATCCCACACAACAAGTAAAAGGGTTCAAACTCCTACGACAAAAATGGGTAATTCTTAATCAATTAAAAATTGGACTCAGAAGATGTGAATATATGATGTACTGATGTACAAGTTGAAACTAAAGAACAGCCCAGAATATGATTGTGGCAATGATAGTAGGACTATGAGACATAATATTACAAACAAATTCCCAAAATTGAAGGTTCGAGTTGGGCATTAGTGGAATTAATGAAATTACGAAGGAAGCACTTGAATGGATTAGGGCCTTGGACTTAGAAATTTAGATTTTCCTGCATACATCTGAGGCGGATCTAGGATTTTTTTATGGGGGGTGCAAAGTTAAGGTCTTGTATTTTGTATACTCCATATACTGGTGGCAAGACTTATTTTAACCCTCAAATAAATGTGCCTAATATTTCAAATTTAAAGACACACTGTTTAATATGGCATAAATTAACTAAAGCTACGTCCTGCATTTTCTTTTTTTAAACATGCATTTCAACGAGTTAATGTCATACGAATAAATAACGAGTTAAAAAATGGTTGCAAAAATAAATTGAGGAAATTATTATTTGGAAGTTATATTCTTCCAAAGTTTCATATTTTACGTATTTACATGCATGCATCGCACACAACCACACTTTACTGCCGGCCCCAGTGCCTATTTTTTTTTTTTATATAACAAATTTGAATTTTATTTTTATGTATTGACAGTTAAGAATGGTGGTGAAACCACGCGAACGACAACTGCCAAATTCTGACTTCACCATCATTTTCGAATGCTTCACTACATAAATACGTTAAAAAAATCAAAAAATTGTTGTAGGCACTGAGCGTGGCAGTAAAGTACAGTGTTGCATACAAACGTATAATAGCAAACTGTGGAAGGATTCAAGGATATAATACTTCCAAAATGATGATTCACACAAATTATTTTTTTCACTTTCGTTCTTAACTTATTGAAATACATGTTTAAAAAAAATAAATAATGCTAGGTAGCTAATGTGAATTAATTCCTCAACATATTGTTTAAGGCAGCGTTTCTAGCGTTTCAGCGTTAGGGAAAAATTGCATATTGCGTAGACTCTGCCGTAGAGTATTTGCTTTGAGCAACCCTCTTTGGATCAGTAAGGACTGCATACAATACTATAATATATTCATTTTACTTATACATTTGTTTTTAAATATTACTGTATTATTGTTGCCATACAAATATATATACTATATAGAAGGACACAAGGTGACCATTTTATCATTGGCTAGCAATTATGTCTGAATTCTTAATTCTGCAATGTGTTTACAAAAGCTAGATTTTCGGTTTTACTACTATAATTTCAACTTTTTCTTTATGCTAACCAAATGTCCATTCATATTGTTAGATTGGCTTTAATAATCTGAAAGGGTTACGTACAGATAAGGTTGAAACTTGCAAAAGTAGTACATTTTGTAATCTAGTATCTTGTACCATAGAATTTTATTTTGACGTATAATATGACAAATTAATACAGAATAAATGACATATTCATAAACTATGTTAAATCTACTATTAAATTTAAGAAGCTTAATAATGCTGTAATAATTTAATAAAAAGATTAATTATTTTTATTTGTACTGATTAAACCCAATAAAGCTATACAATTATGTAAATGTAATCAAATTACCATCGGTTGTAAAGTCCATTTCATTCATCATTTCTAATTCATCAGCGTGCATCATTTCAAATTCTTCCTCTGGATCCAAGTAGTCCATATTCAGGCTTTTTGATTGCTATTTTACACCAAATACTGTATTAAATATAACAAACCTATGTCCGTTATTTTACACCTATATGTAAATTTGCAATATTTTTAATTTTTTTATTTTAATATTTATCATACATTATTGTCATTTCACTAAACTAATATCTATGTACCATAATAATATCAAATAATATGTAGTAAATAGTAATTGTAATATGTTTATTATCGTTGGCAGGGAATGGTAGTTCGAAAAATGATAAGGACCAAAATAAAGATACTTGTGGAGAAATCGTAGATGAAATGGCGGCAAAATTATGTCATTATCACAGACCTTATAATCTGATAATGAGGTTCCATGATGGTAATAACCACAGAACATTATGGTAATATTGGTAACAGTGGACCACAAATCACAATGCAAGGTATATAATATTATTATATATGAACCGGAGAATGGTAGTGGCATCACGGTTTAATCATTAGAATATTAGATAGAATTCTATATTTCTATGTTCTATCTAAAACCGTGGGTTCGACAATATACTTATACATCTTGTATATCTAGTATAATATCTTAAATCGTGGGTTCGACTCATAAATATGTTTATGTATATGGTTCGACTACGCACAGAATAGAAGATTCTCCAATCATGGTTGATTGTGAGCATGATAAGAATATAAGATCCAGTTTACCTGGTTCACCTTCTTATTACTTCTTAGGACTTAGGTATAGGTATTGCAGCTAATGGTAATTGGTACAAATTGACCAGTTGAGTATAGACATTATTATGTTGTATAAACGTATAATATTATAGTATAGCATGTTCTATGATTTTAGTATCGAATATTCGAATGTCGATTATATTATAAAGGTATTAGGGAAATTAGTATGAAATGGATAAATTAGTAATCCATGTGGTTTTACGTATTCAAGAATACAGTATTATGTAATAGGTCTTTGTCTTAACTCTTTATTTTTTTATTTTTTTCCTCTTACTTTAGTTTTATTGATTGCATAATAAATAGAAAATAATAATTTAACATAATTTTAAATTTGTTATGTAGCTAAAGAGTAAAGACCATTATTACTGGTTAATATTACATACTGCCTACTCAGTCAAAAGTAAAATGTTTTAATTTATACTTCTTTGTTTGAATTGGTTGAAGCCATAAGAGTTTAATAATTAATAGTTATCACTTGATACATTTAAATATTTAATCCTAATCAGTAAATTTTAACGTTTGATTTTTATTTATTATATATACCTACAAATATATAAAATATTTATTATAGGTAATTTTTATAACCAATTTTTGATAGATTGAAAACTTTATATTAATAATTATTAATTAAACTTGCCAAGTTCAAACAAAAATAGTGATAATAATCAACTATGAAGAGATTAACAGCTAAACTAGTATTCATGGGATCTCAGGGTAAGTCAATTTATAAAAATAAACAGAAATTTGTACAAGTTTGGTAATTTGGTATTGCATATTGTATACTTGATGTATAATAATTAAGAAAACATGAATAATTCATTATTATTTTATTATACCTAGGTAATATCACATATTCACTAAAGGTTCCCACACACTGCAGCAGTGACGATTACCGCTGGACGCGGTAACAGCAAAGTGAAGCCGGTCACAATCACCTCCAAAACGAAATAATTTTACCTTTACACCGCTGCAGTGTGTGGCGACCTTTACAAATAATATTATTTGCAATGTTTGATTTCTGATTCCTCCAAAGTCACCATAATATTATATTATTATATGATTAGGTTTAGGTATATCTCTATATTGTTATAATTTATCCAAAACCTAAAACTTACTCACATTATTATAATGTTTTATTTTTATGTTCCAAAATATTATCTTTACCTATACCCATTACCCACTAAACTATATTTTTCTATTCTTAATTAAATTATTATAGTTGTAGGTTGTAGTACCAAAATTTATAATCATAGGGATGTATAGATCAGTGTTTCTCAACCTGGGGGTCGCCAACTTATTATTTAGGGTCGCAATCCAATGATTTAAATCATACGAGTATGTAAAAAATATATATGTAGTGGTCGCTAAAAAATTGAAATTTAAAAGGGGGGGTCGCCACAATAAAAAGGTTGAGAAACACTGATCTAGACCTTCATAGCCATTGTGTCAAAACTTTAATTTGTATTTATTTATACCTATTATGAACTATGAATGTACTATGAACACATAATCGATTAGCCTGAGTAACTAATGAATAGTTATAGTTTTAAAAAAAAAAAACAGAATATCAGTTATGGTACCAACAATATTATATTCTGAATTATTAGGTTAGGTTGATGTACCTATTGAAATGAACAATGAATGTATTGGTCTCATAATGATATGGTTTTTTTATTTTGAGTATGTGTTAGTTTTTTGGTTTAGAATAAGTATAAATGTATAATGTAAACAGCTGTAAGTTATTCGCTGAATATCATTTATATGATACAAAAAGTAGCAGATAAATTATCCGTAAGTTGTAGTTATATTTGACAAATAAGCTTATTCAGACATGGAAAAACTGATTACTATCTACTTTTTCTTATCTGAATAACTTGTAATTTGACAAATAAATTCAATTAAAAAACTGGGCATTAGTGCTGGAAAATTGTTTCAAAAGTATAATCATCAACTTAACAAGTGGTTTCTATCATAAAATATATCTAGTTGATACTTGGTACTCTAGATACATTAGTGGGTCAAATGTAAAAAAATGTCTGGTACTTTTCAAAATTATCAATAGCCAATTTATAGATTGTTATTTGAAACTTTTAATTTGTCAGTCTTTTTCATTTAATTATGTTGATAAAATGTTTGTTTCTAATTCAAAATTGGATATTCAATCAGTGTTGGTTATTTTGTTTTTATTTAAAAATAGAAAAATACCAATAGATTTGAAACATTTTGCCATTATGTATATTATTATTACTTCAACATTTTCAACTAAATTAAGTGTAAAATATATAAATTGTATACTATTAACCTATTAAGACCACCCTACAGTTCCATTCTTACCTATTCCTACCTATCAGCTAAAAAGAAAAATTTTAATTCATATTAAAAAAATATTTTATTTGCTTATTGTGTCGAAGCACAAATTTTAAATATTATTTTATTAAACAAAAATAATAATCAATTGCATGTATTGATTTAAGAGTATGTGCATTAAGTTTGTAGTTAATTTAAATAGGAAATTATAATCAAGCAAGTTATATTTGCCTTATATTAATGATCAATTTCTAAATTTTAAAAACTGTTAATTTTAAGTCTAAAAAAATGATATTTTATGTGGTACATTAAAAATTATTCGCTAATTGCATTTTTCAGGTGTTGGTAAATCAAGTATAATCACAAGATACATAAAAGGAGACTTCAAAAAGGAATGTGAAGCAACAATTGGTGCTTCATTTATGTATGCTAAAGTTACATTACGGGACTATCAAATTACTTTAAAAGTACCTAATTTTGTTTTATATTTAATCACCTAATTAAATTAAATAATAATAATAAATCTACTATTGTGTGTTGTGTTTGTTTTTCAAGGTTTGGGATACAGCTGGACAAGAGCGGTTTCGTAGCTTAGTACCAATGTATTACAGAAATTCAGATGCAGTCGCTATTATTTTTGATGTATCAGACAGAGACTCATTTAATCAAGTTAAAAATTGGATTAATGGTATTTTTACAATTTTAAACTCTAAAATTAGTAAAACATGAACTTACTTTTGTTATTAATTTAATGTGTATACAAAAATATAATATTATATAATATATTATTAACTTTAGATTTATTTTAATTTCAGAAGTAAGAAAAAATACAGACACGCCTGTGGTTTATTATGTTGTTGGTAACAAAACTGATCTATTAGATACACGAGTAATAATGTATGAAGAAGCTGAAGAATTCGCTAATTCAGTGAATGCTCATTATTGGGAAACTAGTGTATACTCAAACACAGGTGAGATATAATCAAGATACTAGATTATAATAATGTATACAAACTACGTTTACATATTCTCTGCTGTACTTTTTAACACACAAATCTTCCAGAAATAAGTTAGTTCAAAATTTAATTTAATCATATTTTTATAAATCTATTACACTGATTACTGTTATTTAAGAGTATTACAGTACACTATTTTTTTTGTTTCTTTCTTTAACTCACTCTACATTACATATTTTGAATTCAGTAGAATCATTTTGTTACCTTTAATATTATTACAGTGAATTTCCCTATTATCAAACTTAAAGTACATTATATGTGTTTGTACTTTGACTTTTTAGTGATATTTACATTCTTACACAAGTTATGAGTTTGTAAAATATTACAATTAACAATTTAAAAATGATCATGTATATGGAAAAAATTTAAATATGTAAAAAATCCAATAAATAAACACTGATAATGATTTTAACTTTAAGTTTGATTTACTATAATATCAAATCTACATAGGGTCTCGCTGATTCGGACTTGATGGTATTGGACTCTAGTAGCGGATTGAACTTAAATTTTAAATAACGCATTTTCATAATTAAGTATTTATCACCACCGCCACTACCACTCATTATAACTCATAACAATATTACGATATTTTAAATAAAATGTGGTCAAGAAGTCAGGCCTTAGCATAAAATTCTGCGCCACAGACTGAACGAGGTGGCATCCCCCCCTTTGAAAAATTGACACATGCGTCAAAACTGAGCCCTTCAGCTCGCCACTGCTGGACTCTATCCGGATTAAATGGAATGACGTATATCGAGCCTTATTAGGTAAAAGGGCGTAAGCGACATTTTTATTTTTTTACAGGAACTAAAAAAAACACTTTTAAAATCGAATATCTGATGGATTTTCATGAAAATCAGATGAGCTTAGTTATAAATAAATGATTTCAAAAATAGAATTACAGAATAAAAATGATATTTTTCATATTGTGTAACTTATATCGCTTACAATAAAATAAATGTTCGAATATAGCTCAATGGTGCTTACACTTTTCACTTTTGGCGCTTACAAATAACATTTTGTCGTGTTGATTAGTGCATGGCGCTTATACTAGTCTTTCACTACTCCATGCAACCAAGTTGCTTACGTATTTTTTTCGAAATTAATGTGACTTACGATCAATTTTGAAGTTATTTAAACAACATGTCGCTTTCGCCCAATCTTTAAATAGCGAAATGACATTATTAGGTTTATATTGTCGCTTAGCCATTTTACAGTTCGATGAGTCAGAATTTTAGAAAAATTTTGATACCAATATCTCATTTTCTCCAAAATTGTCGCTTACGCCCTTTTTCCTTAATAGGGCTCGATATAATGGCTCTAAAACAAGATTTAGGTGGATAAGGAATTTTACTTACATATTATCAATAATATACTTCTAGATAACATTTGATGTTTATAAAAATACTCATGTGTACATACTACATACTAATACAAAGAATTGATTGTCCTGATTAGCAAAGGCTAGATTATTCAGACTACTGTATTATTATCAAAGTAACTTGGTTCTGCAAAACGCAAAATTGCTATATTGGGCATGGGTTGGAAAAGCAAAAAATAGTACTCTGAAATCCTCTTAAAATTGATTAATATTAAAACTAAAACCTATATTGTTTTTCAGGTATTCAAGACTTATTCACAAATATTGGTCGAAACCTTATAGAAATAGTAGAAAGTTCAAAACCACCAGTGCATTTAAAACTTGAAATTGATCCAGAAGAAGTTCCTAACAATGAAAGGATAAATAATTCTAAGATACAATGTTGTACCAATTGATAATTTAATTTAATATGTCTATTATGCAATGTATGTAATATGTGTTATGTATTTAACATTATACTAAGTTATTAATTTCAACGGCTATAAATATAAAAAAAAAAAAACTTTCAAAATAATATGTCTTTTGGAACTACTTTTTATTTATAAATATTATAATATCTATTACTACCCAACTATAAACTAAGAACTACTTCTTGGGTTTAACATTGATTGTTTTTTGCTAAACATACAGACATTTTAAAATTATAACAAATATTTTTATTGTATTTTCAAGTTTAAAAATAACTGACAAATCTAAAACAACTTTGTCCAAATGTTTACGTTTAATATTATTAACGTTGTTATTTTTTCGTAATATATTTATTTTTATTTTACTACAATGCATTGATTTTTTTTTCTAAGGACATTTTTTATGTGGATATTAAAAAAACCAATTTATGTTATTTGTATAGCTTCAAAATCTGTGATAGATTCCATGTTATGAAAAGTATTGAATTTATAATATTCCTGGGTATTGACTCCTTAGCACAATACAAAAAGTAATTCTCCTTACAATATTTTATAAAATTTCAATGATATATAATTGATTTATAGTTAATTTAAAATGTATAATAACTATTAATTTAATACGCCACTAAAAACTAACAACATTCTACATCTACTTCTTTTTTTCGTCAATATGGGATTATGATTGCTCATCAGATTTTATTTAACACTGAAAGATAAAAATTGTACGGTTGATTTATGTTATTGCGTGTGAAGAAGGCAACTTTTTACTTTAAATTTTTAATCAGACAGTTTTTTTTTAATTTTGACACTTGACAAGTATGTAATTCAAAATTTGAACGAGTATGGAATACTTTCATATAGTTAACGAGTTATATAAGTATTTATGTAAGGGTAATTGTCCTTAAGAGTTGAGATCTTAATACCTAGCTATAGTTTTACAAAATATAAAAATGTTGAATATAATTTAATAGGTATTTTATAAAAAGCATCATCATATTGTGCAATCATAACAGCATCATTGTTTTTCCATAATTTGATAAATCACGCCATATGTGTTTGTGTGTTACAATAACAGGGTCAATAGGTCACTGTATATAAGTCCAAATTTTAATGCACTGTACTACTGCAGGTCTGTAGGCACTACATTATAATATAACTTAATATGTGTACAGTGTACCTACGTCATTAGTGTACCTTACGTTAGTAGAATATTACTTATTAGTTATTACTAAAAGCAGTGTAGTCATTTTTGTCTAGATCGATGCACAAACATAATCCTAAACTCAACAAAAATAAATTGTATTATTAAGTTTATTTATTATTATTTATTTACTATTTAGTTCTCAAAATCTCGATCAGTTACAATTTTTAACAGAGTTCTTGAAAACGTACATATATATATTTTTTATTTTTATTTTTTATTTAAAAACTACAATCTATACAATATGAAAATGGTATAAGCATTAAGCATAAGTGATGTTCTTTCTATATAACGTGGTGGCTTGAGAAAAGAACCAACCAGTGAATTATATTTATATTTAAACTTATAAAGACGGAATGTCGTAATTTTCGCTGAAGTTACGTACAAGGTATAGTTGGAAAAAAATCCCCAGTATAAAAATTAAGGAGATAAATTATAGCGATTAATATTTTAAGAAATCTTCGACACTATTTTCATTGTCTTGCATTCTTGAATATAATAAGTAAGGTTCTTTCAACCGTTTTTTACAGTTTGGCACTCATTTGCGTAGGTACCTAAACCAAAAAAAAGGTTCGTAATTATTAAATACCATTATTGAATTTAAAAGTTATTCTTGGTTATTTTTAGAGTATTTTTATAACGTTTAAATCCGGGCCTGATCAGAAAGAGAGTAGATATAATATAAAATATAAATCGATTAACTTTTATATATTTACCTATAGGTACTGAGTTTTTTTTCTTAGTAATGGGATTTTTTTAGCAATTTGACAAGGACACACGGGTCTTTAGGTACTTAAACGTTATCCTGGAATAGTTCTATTCAAATAATATATACTATATAGGTAATATATAATAATTCATCCTTTAAAAAAGATGTATGATACGTATTTACATATACAATTATTAACACATAATTATTGTTTAAATACTATTAATTCAATATTGACGATTTATTGTTTCAACTTATAACTTATCAGTACAAAGTGCACAGACATAGATTACAAATTATAATATATGAGCACCTGTTGTATTTGTTTATTAATTGTTTACTATAGGTACTTTACTTATTCAGGTACCTATCAGGTTTACGTCTGATAGGCGATACCTATTAATTATTATTTATTAGCACCTAATACCTATTTGATTAAATTTTTAATTTCAACACCGTGTTCCCACTGTTTCCTTTTTTTTCGACGCTGCGACTTCATTGGCGTTTAATCGAAATCATTGAACAATTGATGTATTACACCAGGCTGTAGTTCTGTACTTCTGTCTGTATAATGTTGTTCTGTTTCGATTTCAGTTTAACGAAATATATTATAATTTATTATTGTTCGGCCAGTGGCGTATTTAGAGGGGGGCAACGGGGGGCAATTGCCCCGGGGCGCCAAATTCTGAGTCCTAAAAGGGGCCCCGTCGCTAGAGGTTATAACAAAATTATTTTTTTATTTTATTGAATTTGTTAAGAAATTATATTAGTGATAACTGATAAGTGAATACCTACCTGTATCTTTCTTATAATATCTTTTACATTTCTATACATATTTCTATATAATATATATAATGTATTTTATTAAATTGTCGTAAAAAAAGGCTAAAAAGCTGAAATCTAAATTATAATTTATTATTTTATTAGGAATAAATGGAGTGTTAATGGTAAAATAAAAGTGTTCTCTAAATTAATGGAAGCAGAAATGCAATAAGGGGAAAATATACATTTTGGGTTATCTATTATCACTTTTACATGGCTTGAAACCGATTGGAAAAATTTCTGTTTTGGTTTCGATTTGTACACAGGTTTCCAATTTTTATCGGTTTCAGTTTTGGGTTTAATACCGATTTCCAATTTTTTCCGATTTTGTCATCGGTTTCCGTTTTTAAATGGTTTATACCGGTTTCTAAAATCGGTTTCAAGACCTGGACTATTTACGTTCATTCTTAGTTTATTAATTTTTGGGAATCGCTGGTTCGAGCGTCCGATGGCTTGTGTAAAGTAAACTTTCAAAAATGTCCAGATACAAAGATTTTCAAAAAAAATATCGTTTTCTAAATTATATTTTCGGTTTTTAATTATAATACAGGTATCCAATTTTTTTCGAGTCGGTATTGAATTTAATACCAGTTTCCAATTTTTTTCGGTTTCGGTTTTGATTTTGTCTCGGTTTCAGTTTTATAACGGTTTATACCGGTTTCAAGCCCTGCACTATTAACTGAGAGAAAAAGTAAATTTTAAATTAGAGGGGGCTTAAAAGTTTTTTGTGACAATGAATAAAAGGAAACTAAGAAAAAAAGGGGCTCCAAAATGTGTGTACCTAGGGCGCCAAAATCGTAAATACGCCACTGTGTTCGGCACTTCTTGGATTCGCATGTTTTTTTTGATGTTAGTTGGATATTTTAGCTTCTATCAAGGCCGAATTCAGGGCAGAACAAGAGGGTATATGCCAGGGGCGAAATTCTAGGGGCCGCAAATATCAATATTACCTACTTCAGTAGAACTTCCATTATATAACAGTCACCGAAAGGACTGTAAATAATGCCCGCTATTTAGAAGTGACCTTCCTACAGAGGTAAGACAACACTATAGGATAACACTCGACGGGACCAAAAACATTGACCGTTACATAGAGGTGAAAATCCTATAGAGGTGACCGTTAACGGAAATTTTACTGCATTATGTCTTATTTAATACATTTTAACAAAAGTTAACAGACCTCAGTGATTGCGAACAGTTAACTGTTAAGAATGTTTGGAGTTTGCTATCAAAATGTCCTCATAAATAGTGGCTTTCAGCATCATATTTAACACAGTTTAGATTTGAAGATTGGTACAACTGCTTATTTTTAAACTACCTATCATATTAAGAAAACTATATAAAACCAAATTAGTATTCAACATTATATTATTAGTTAATTTAAAAAAATAAGTGAAATCCTATAGTGATTCTACACAGCATGCTATCGAACACTTAAAACCCAGTGTATGCGCTATGAACACCTAAAAATATTTGTTAAGACAATTCGTATTTAATATAATTCATGAATAATAAGTAGGTATTACCTTTATTCAAAAATAACACAAATCTTAAATCTGTACATAATATAATATGCTCTTATCGTAAAGTTAAAGTTTAACATCCGGTGGAAATGTAATAGTATATAACAGTGCCGCAACTAAGATTTTTGGGGCCCAGGGCAGCAGAAGTTTTAGTGCCTCAATAGTCCGTACATCATATTACCGCCCTTCTGTAATAAAATGCTCTCAACCCTATCACAATTATACTATAACCGTGATGTATCGTAGGATGATTTCTCGAATTTGTTTACATCAGTGTTCATATTAGATACCTTAACCACAGAATAGATTAAACCTATTCTGTGCTTTAACCATGGTTATAAAACACTACAGTAGGTACAATCACCAATGTCATGGCTGAAACGAGGAAAAAAAAGTCCCGATAAAAATTAATGAAAATATATCGAAATCACGGACTAAGATAGATTCTATCTTAGTCCGTGATCGAAATTGAAGTATAAATGTGATAAAAGTGTATTGAAAAATACATTAAAGTAATATAAAAAATCATATAATATTATAAAAAATGTTAAGTACCTACTTACTTAAATAACATATTACAATATAATAAAATTAAATTTAATAGAAGTCTATTAAATAATAAAATGTAATACAATAGTCAATAATAAATAGATTTATTGTACCTTTATAGTTATAATAATAATGCTATAAAAATTTAATATTATAATTAGGTACCTCTTTCTTATGTTATGACTCACGGCTGTTAAAAAGGCCTGTTTATAGGTATACATATAACCTAATAACCAAACCAAACCAAAGTTCAAATTATAAGTATCTATAGTAATTTTGTATATATTTATTAGTCACTATATTTGAAAAACCATCGAAAATGAATTCCTATTATAACAAACTAAATTTTTTTTTTAAATTACCCCTGCTAATTACCTTTCAATTGACAATTTATGATGAATAATTTATGGTATGAAACTTTATATCTTTACCTATACATTTTGATATATACCATATTATCATTACACTAAACTAAATAATAAATTACTAAACTATAGCAAAATCCAAAAATATGATCTTCATTACGGAACTTGAAAATTAAATATATATAGGTATTAAAATATAATATACACTATATAGTATATAGGACATAGGTATATAAGCTCCCTTCAATTTTTTATGTTAATTTAATTTATTTTTCATTACAATTTTAACATATTTTTACTTACCATTAGGTTAGGTTATTCTTACAAATTATGAATTATCCACTCAACAGTAGAAACTACAGTCAATAAAATTATGATAATTAAAAATATACTCAAAAAGAGTTAAAATAATTGTATATTAATTTTACATATATTTTATACTCTGTATATACAACGGAAAATATTTTATAATAAATATTATTATTAATATTAGTAACTGAATTAAATTATATAGTAATAAACTTTATTTATAGAATACGTCATGGCTAGGTTAGGTTAGGTTACAATAATTTACATACAAAAAGTAATGATATCCCACCAAAAACATATATGTAAAATGAGAGCCAAGTTCAATACTATAATATATGCCTTGGTTGTTGACTTCAGCGACAAAAGAAGTGAGATCTAAATGGGTGCCAAGTTAGGATAATATATTGAAGCCTAAGGTCTGACTTGGCTACGAATTATATATTATAGCATTTGCAAGTTCTAAAGCTTTGAGTTCTTATTTTATTCTTCGGAAAATCATCTTCACTCTTCCATTACTGTTTTAGTAGGTACTTATAATAATAATTCGTATATGAAAAGTAGCCAAGTCACACCTTAGGCTTCAATATATTATCCTAACTTGGCACCCATTTAGATCTCACTTCTTTTGTCGCTGAAGTCAACAACCAAGGCATATATTATAGTATTGAACTTGGCTCTCATTTTACATATATGTTTTTGGTGGGATTCAAATTAATTGTAGTACCTATACGGTTTAGCAGATATGAACATTATTATAAGTCAAACTTGCGTTTAACCAAAAAAACACAAACATGGAAATTATCACACTTATTATTGATAATTCGATTATGGTCATACGGACTTTTTTTATTCCATTTTAGGCGTAGAAACGCCTATAGAAGTTTGACACATTTATCGTGCAATACCCTGTATAATATTATGGTTTTAGTTATTTTTTTTACATTTTTACATGGTTTTCGAATACATGGTACTAACTTTTTAATAACTATTAAAACGGATTTGGACAACAATGGTGTAGGAAAGAGGGGTGGTGAAACTCATGTAAACAATAAATATTTTTTTCTAGTCATTTACCTATAGATTTCATATTATGCACCATTAATCGCCATTAACTACGAAATACGTTGTTTATAATAAACTATATTAATAACTAATAAGTATATTCTTTTCGATTCTGGCCACAAAATCCGGCCTCGCGTAGAAATGAAACAAATAAATACTACACAGTACAAAACACAATTAAAATTAATATATACAAGTGTGATAGAATTTCGTTTAGTATTTTTCGGACAGTCAAAAGCACAGTTTTCAAGAGTTAAAGACCGATTGTATAAGACAGTGCAAACAGGGGCGAGATAAATATCTACCTGTAGGGGCCCCGATCGTAGTTTTGTCAGGATTCTCACATTTTACACAATATGTACAGGACACTCAAAAAAGTGATGAGTGATGATAAACCATTAAACAAATAATATAACCATAGTTTAATAATAACGACTAATTATTTTCAATTTGAAATATTTGATTAATGTTTGCTCTTTGCCTGACGCCCTGCACATAATATTTTTCTAGGTTAAACCACAGTATAAACATTAATTACTCTTTATACTGTGGTTAAACTATGTACGCGGGTCTTCATGTCAACGCACCATACTTATATGCACTATTTGTGAGGACGTCAGGTCGTATAGTTTGTATAGTACTGCACGAGCGAAGTTTTGCTAGGATATCCACTTTTGTAGGTATACATATGCATTATAATATATAGGTAGGTACCAACACAGGATGCCCAATAAAGATATGGCCAAACGTAATATTATTATAAAGAAGATATAATCATATATTATGATAATTTAAGAGCAACGTGACTTGAAAATTTTAATTTCAAATATTTGGTCGATGTTTGCACTGTACTGGACGCCCTACAAATACTTTTAATAGATTCAACAAAACAAGTGGATTTTCGTGTACGCACAGCAGTACCTCACTTATACACTATTTGTTAGGTCATATATCGTATATGTATAGTTTGTTTTGTACCTTCTGAGCGCAGTTTAAAGTATTGGTATGAGGACTTTACTTGTATCTAAATATATTATATTATGTACAGGACGAGCAATAGAGGAATGGCCAAAAGTTTTGCAAATTCAATAAAAAATGAAGATACATTATGACAAAATAATAATAACGTGACTTGAAGATTTAAATTTAAAATATTTGGTCGATGTTTGCTCTTCACTGGACGCCTTCCCTGCACATACTTTTTATATGTTCAACAGTGCAAGTGGATCTTTGTGTAAACGCATCACTGCACTTATGCACTATTTGTGATGACATATCAGGTCGTATAGTTTGTTTAGAACCGGAGTACCACCCAAACAAAGTTTTGCTAGAATATCCTCTTTTGTATATACATTTTATAATATATTATACAGGACGCCCAATGAAAACACTACTAAACTTTATACAAATAGAATGTGGATATATATTATATATTCATATGATGAAAAAAGAAGAACGTGACTTAAAGTTTTCAATTAAAATATTTGATACTGATTTTAGGTCTTAACTGAACACTTTTCACATAATTTTGTCAACGCATTATATTTATAGGCAATATTCGTCAAGTCGTATAATTTGTTTAGTGTCACCTGAACATAGTTTTCCTAGAACTTTAATTTTTGTGTATGTGTATACTGTATTACTGTATATACTATATATATATTATAATATATGTACAGGACGCCCAATAAATGTTACCTATTATAAATAGAACAAATATGAAAGATGTATGATAATTAAAGCACAGCGTGACTTAAAGTTTTAAATTGCTAATATTGGTTGATGTTTGCTCTTTAATGGACTTCTTGTTCATTTTTTAGTAGGATACGATTATGGAGATTGTGGTTCACTGCCTTTCACTGCACGTCTGCACTAATTATGCTTTAAGTCCAGTGGCATGTGGAGTATGCCAGTATATGTATAGGTACCTATATATATATAATTTGATGCATGGAGAATGGAAGCCCGAATTACATACGACTATGTGTTATACATTAAAATTATATTTCATAGTTTTTTTTCAAAATGTTATTTCAACTTCAGTAACAGATGTGTCCTGAAGCGCCCGTCTCATCACAGCTCTCTGCAACAGTTGGCGGATGTGCGAACTAATTGGAAGTCCTTTGGGCTTCCGGTAAATGATTTAATGACACTCATTTTTAAATTTACATATGAGTAAATCTTTGTTTTATTTTGTTTTGGGGTATTACGATTGTTGTTGTTATCGGACACTGTGAAAAAGAGAACACCCGTTGCAATGATCGGAGTGGAATCAGATGTTTGAAACAAAGAAAAATATATTAATTAATCTTAATAGTTTTAAGTACATAATTTCAGCAATGTTAACAAATTATGAAAACCTTCTATTTATTTGATGGAATTAAAGACATTTTTTGAGTTAAATATTATTGAGATTTTATAACTAACTCAATGACGAGGTACACTAGTACCAACTCTTTAGTAGGTACTCTATAGACGACTGTAGCCGTATAGTCCGTACCAAAAAAGACCTATTTTTAAAAATCTTGGGACCGAAACCCTAAATAATTTTATTTTTAGGAACCTCGAAACTGAAACCGATCGATAGTTACCTACCTATATTTTGATAGAGGTGTATTTTTGGTTTAAAATTCCAATAGATATTTTTATTTATTCTTCATGAAAAAAACTAAAATCTAATAACCACCTAATAATTATTATAAAATATTAATATCGTAGAACTGTAAAAGATTAAAGTATATAAATAATTAGAATATTATTATTTTTTTTTTTTGATCCTTAAGCCTGGCATCAATGGCCATTAGCTGTTAGTAGGGTTGTATTGTGGTGGGTTTTTACACTTGAGTGTTTGTGTTTGGCAGAATTTTTGATTGGGCGCCCGTAGGTATCTGCCATGTCCTGGTGGGGGATGGCGGCACTTGTTCTCTGGACACTGTGACTTACCGGAAGAAAAATGCCACCCGTGACCAAGGAATCGAACCAGCGCTGGCTGCGACGCAACCGACGCCTTAGACCTCTCGGCCACTCCGTCCCCCAAAATATTATAATTTATTGTAGTACAATATTATAATATGTGTCCTATACAGGCATACAGCTATACAGGCATACAACAAAATAATATAAATTTCTATTTCCACTGTAATTGACAATAAGCCGGTACCGAAAGTACCTAGTTTACTATTATTGTACCAAAGTAAATATATATAGATGACAGCTAATGTTTACCTACTATAAGTATCGGCCATCGGGGATGCCAGTATCAATGTTATATTTTAAGAGGACGCCACACCCGCATGTGTTGTCTCCGTCTTACAAACGCGTAACATAGCAAATTACGTCCACGGAAAACAAACGAATCGGCATCAAAAAGTGGTTTTAGAGTAAAAATACCTATAATAAAACTTAAAGAGAACAATATTTCGGAGGGAACCTCATCGGGGTTTTGTATTAATCTAAATACACAGCTAGATATTGAAGGCACAAAAACTCTTTTTTTAAATTTTTTTAAATAACCACAACTTTTTTAATAGTTAATATTTTTAAAAACGCCGATGAGGTTCCCTCCAAAATATTGTTCTCTTTAAGTTTTATTATAGGTATTTTTACTCTAAAACCACTTTTTGATGCCGATTCGTTTGTTTTCCGTGGACGTAATTTGCTATGTTACGCGTTTGTAAGACGGAGACAACACATGCGGGTGTGGCGTCCTCTTAATCTGAAAATAATAACAATTCGTTTATGTACCTATATTATAATTAGCCTAATATTTTATAGTACTGGAAGCCAATGTTCCAGAGTCAATACTTCCAGAAATGTATCAAGGTACTTTTTCAGGGTTGATATAAAGATATTTATATTATCGCGTATAAGTGTTAAACTATTATTAATTATTTATTCATTTTGTATCATTCTCCTTAATTAAATATATGTATACTAAAATAAACTAATTTACTCATAATACACATTATCTTACCACCATATTATATTCTGTACCAGTTTCGTATATTTTCTATTAGTTGAATTACTAACCAGGCTCGGATACAAATGTCACGAAAAGAAAAAAAATTATTATATTAATATACCAAGCAATAATAAAAATTAGGTATATTTTGTTATTTAATTATTATTCCACTATGTAATCTCTCTTATATGCAATCCTGGATTAAGGGGGAGGGGGTCCAGGAGAGGCACGGTCCTGGGGCCCATTTATTTTGGGGGCCCATTTTTATCCCCAAAACATACAACGCACTATAGAGTACTTCAATCTTTCATATTTACTTCCTAACAAGTTTATAAATGAAAATACAACTTTATATTCATTAAATAAATCAGAAATTATCATAAAAGCATTAGCTGACGATTTTCAAGCACTTTTTTCAAATGATAAAGACATGGTATTTACTTTATTACGTTCAGAGTTTAGATTTGGAAACAAAAATGGAACCGTGAAAAACTTGAAAACATTTCGGTAAATTCCTCGTGTGTTTTAGAAATACTTGCAAAATGTGACAAAAAAATATTTCCGTTAATCAATCACTTTTTGACCATTTTGATAACTCTTCCTATAAGCAATGCAAGTGCTGAGAGAACGTTTTTAACACTACGAAGACTCAAAACATGGTTGTGATCAACAATGTCAGAGACCAGATTAACTTGACTTGCTCTTTTAATTACCCACCTTGATATTGACGTGGACGTGAATAAAGTCATTGACATGTTTTCAAAAACCAACAGAAAATTAGATTTTGCTCTATAATTTTTATTTGTATTTCATATTTAATATTTTTCGATTGTTCTTAAATAAAGAGTTTTCTTTTCAATGTACCTACCTATGTTTTTTAAATTTGTACCTAGTTAAAAGTTTATTCTTTTACAGTTAAGAAATATTTATATGGTAAATATGGTACCTACCTAATAATTATAATACAATAGAATTATTAAATTATATATATTATATTATGTCCAAAATATAAAATGGCCCTCCCCTAATAGTTAATCTGGATCCGCGCCTGCTATTAACATACCCACAATCCACAACTCAATAATGGTACTTCTTAAGACTTAAGACATTTAATATGTTGAAAGAATTCCTCATTCTATAGTCTCTAGATATGATAATACCTGTGGCTTCTTGGTTCTTTGGAGTGATGACGTTAACTGTTCAAAAACGTCTAGTGTGTAAAACACGAGTAAAAAAGATTTTAAGATTAACATTTTAATTATAAAATAATACCTATTACCTATTGATTGTTCTGAATTTTTCAAGTGTTTAAATTTTAAAATAAACCAAATTAATTACAGAAATATATATAATCTCTCTTCTGTTAAATCCAATACCTACTATTATGTATAATAATATATTGTACACTACTCCATGTACAAATGTTTTTAGATAGGTAGGTATGTACTAATAGGTAGCAACTAGCAGGTACCTGTATACTGTATAGTATGTGAGTATGATACAATTTTTGTTTTGTGGTAAAAAGCTCGAAAAAATAATAAAAGGTGTGGAATAAATTTTTTCTATACGAAAAATATAGCCACCATAAATGAAACTTGATATTTTTTTCAGTTGCACAAAAATAGGGATACATGAAATAGGTGCCTACATTGAATTATGGATATGTTTTGAAATTAAATTTTATAACATACCTATAAAAATAAACAAATATTTCCATCCATAACACATTGATATAGGTTAGATAAAAAATTATGTTTAGATGTACCTTGTAGTAAATACCTTCATGTTAAAATATCAAAATCCATAGTCACAATTCTTTTTTATAAGAATTTACAAGTTTAAATTTTTACGAAATTCATAAAATAATAAATACATTTTTTTTGTGCGGGAGACCCCTATAGGTGCAAATACAGAGATTCACCAAGGATGCAACCAAACCAAAATTTGGCCCTGGCCTCTAGGTAAGATCTACATTTGTCTTGCAAAGTATAATGATATTAAGTTTAAAAAAGGTGGGTAAATGGATGTTGCTTGGCTGTACAGTAGGTTACAAGTGGGTCACTGGATAATGGATGGTATAATACATTTAATATCTAGTTTCCTCCAAATTTGAACATAAAATAACTATAAAAAAACTTTTTTTTATGATTTTTGGGTTACAGAATAACCTACTTACGTGGAACCTTGTTGTAAGTTTTCAATCCTTAGCTATAAAAGTTGAACATTTTATAAATTTTTAACTACAAAATCATTTTTAAATTTTAAATTTTACAAATTTTGTCAAAAATCGAACTTTAAATGCTTATAAAAAAATTGTACCTATAGGTAGGTATGTATTTTAAATATTTTTGAACTGCCATTAAATAAATATATCACAAGCATTGTATTAAATTTTGATGCGTTTTGTATTTTGGCCCAACAAATAACATTTTATTGATATTTATAAAAAAAAAAAAGTAAAAAAATGTAAATTTGAAATTGTTCATAAATAGCTCAAAACAAGTCAAAATATTTTGAAAATTTTATCACATATAGTAATTGTTAAAATAAACATATTATGATATAAATCTTATACAAACTGCAGCCTGGTCAGCTACAAGTACTTTTCTAGCACCGCCCACATCAGATCCATTACCTGTGACAATACGTAACAAAATAGTTGAAAAACGGAGAGCTAGAGCTCTCTTCCAGCGCACTCGGCTCCCTTCCCATAAACTAAATTATAATAACCTGGCCAATTCCTTGAAAAAAATGCTAGCAAAAATTAAGGCAAATGTTTGGCAAAATCACTTAATGAAGCTTACTCCCAAAGATGGTAGTCTCTGGAGGGAAACCAAACAAATTCTTCGTTATAAATCACCAAATCTCCCTATTAAGAAATCAGATGGCAGCCTTGCCATTTCTGACTTCGAAAAAGCAGAACTCTTTAAGGAGCATCTTTCTCAAACTTTTCAACCACACTCTGAGATAATTGACAATGAAAATATGAATACGGTAGAAACGTTTCTGAATGCTTCCCTTCCTCTAACTCTCCCTGTCAAGTCATTTACACCAAACGATGTTAAATATGCCATACTAAAATACTCACCAAACAAATCACCGGGCTATGATCGCATTACTGCGGAAGTAGCCAGATCCCTTCCAACTATAGAGCTATCGTTCACATCACTCACATATTTAATGCTTCACTTAGACTTTCTTATTTTCCTCTACTTTGGAAATTCTCCACTATAATCTTGTTCCCTAAACCAAATAAACCGCCGGACATTCCATCGTCACATCGACCAATTAGCCTTCTTCCATTTTTCGCTAAAATACTTGAACGATTAATTCTGAAACGTATTATACCTATCATTACTCAAAAGAATATCCTTCCAAATACTCAATTCGGCTTTCGGGCGTCTCACTCAACCACACACCAAGTGCACAGAGTCGTAGATGCTATTTCGTATTCCCTGGAAAAAAAACTTTATTGCAATTGTGTGTTCCTAGACATCGCACAAGCCTTCGATAGGGTGTGGCACGATGGCCTTTTATATAAACTTAAGAAATTCCTTCCACCCACTTACTATCTACTTATCAAATCCTATCTAACGGATCGATTTTTTCAAGTTCGCCACGGTTCCGTTCTATCTGATTTAGCTTCTATAAATGCTGGTGTGCCTCAAGGTGGAATCCTATCTCCAATTCTCTATAACATATTTGCATCTGATCAACCTATTACCCCCAACACATCTGTAGCTGACTTTGCTGATGACAAAGCACTAATATCCATTAACAACAATCCAATCTTAGCGTCAATAAATCTTCAAACTCACCTTAATGCTATGGAAAAATGGTTTACAAAATGGCGGTTTAAAGTTAACCAGAATAAATCCGTTCACACAACCTTTACCCTAAGACATACTCCTTGTCCTGGTGTTGTCCTATATGGAATTCCAATTCCCTACTCTCCAAAAATCAAATACCTCGGCCTTACGTTAGATCAAAGATTAACGTGGGCTCATCATATCAGAACCAAAAGATTAGCATTGAATCATCGTCTCCGATTACTTAAACCCTTATTATCCAATAATAATCACACCTCTCTTAAAACTAAACTTCTTATATACAAAACACTATTGAAACCACTATGGACCTACGGCCTTCAGCTTTGGGGCAATGCGAAAAAGACAAATATTTTGAAAATCCAAACCTTTCAAAATATCGTGCTTAGAAAACTAACGAATGCTCCACCTTACGTGTCAAATCATACACTACACACCGACTTGAAACTTAATAAAATAAATGATGAAGCTAAAATCTTTTACAAAAGATTCTATTACCGTCTAAATAATCACCCTAATCAATTAATAAAAAACTTGGCCACTCCCACAATACCTGGAAATCCTCCGAGACGTCTGAAGCGTAAGTGGTGTAGAGATCTCTTAAATTAAATTAAATTATATATTATATAATAAATTAAATTTAAAAAAATTAAAATTAAAAAATTAAAAAAAAATTAAAATAAAAAAATAAATAATTATCAAGTTAGTAGATAGTGCTATCAATGGGTGGCTTCTTTCAATAAAACCTCATGTTATGTTAACCTTTATCATATTTTCTTATTGTGTCTAGTATGGATACAGATTGTTAATTACTTTTGAATATTAAAAAAAAAAAATGATATAAATCTCAATGGTATACGAGTTTGAATCACAATAAAATAAGAAAATCGCTACATGATTTAAAAAGAAACAATTTTAGGAATTTCTAACTCAAAATATTTTGCACATTTTCGTGGTTTTTACGCCTTTTTACGCCAACTTTGAATGCTTATAAAAAAAATTTGTGACTATGGATTTTTAATATTTTTTAAATGTCATTGTAACAATATATTAATAGCCTTGAATTACAAAGCTATGAATACAACTTTTCAAGTTTTTTACACAACAAATAAATTTTTATTGACATCCATAGAAAAAAACTAAAAAAATGGAAACAGAAAATTTCAGTAAACAGTTCAAACAAATCCATATATTTTGAAAATTTTATCGTGTATAAGACAACCAGTGAAAAACCGGTTTTACTTAATTTTTTTTTGTTTTTCTCGGCACTTTTAACACTAATGGAAATATGTACCAAATAGGTACCATTCTACCGATGCACCAACTAGATTTCCCAATCAAACAAGATACTGAAATTGAAAATCGAACCATTATTTCGACTACATATCGTGTACCTACAATCACACAGATAAAAAAAAAAGAAAATACATATTGTAAAATCAATATAAATTCATCGCTCCGCTCAGAATATATTACAAAATGTACTATATTTTACAATAAGAGGCATATTCGACCAATTAAAGCATATTATTATCATTTATTATTACCATTACATTAGGATTTAGTCCAATAAATCCTGAAACCTAATAATTAGGCCTATCTTGTCGTAGGTACCTATGCACCCTACGGCTTATTGCGATTTACTAGCGGTTACGGAACTTTTATGCGTTCTAGTGTTCTACCACTCGATTACAATAAATAATATTATGGTGTTTGATGCGTATAGGTACTCAATATACAATGGATAGAAATATAGTGGAGGACTCTGAGGCTAAACATTATGAAAAAGGTGGGCAAGTGGGTGTCGCTCTGCTGTACAGTAGGTTACAAGTGGGTCACTGTATAATGGATGATATTAAATTTGAATTCAACGATATAATATCATTGTATAAGAAAAACGATTCTGAGCGGTGACGGTATGTCAGTCTATGTATAAGACATATTATATACAAATCTATGGTATTAAACAAAAAATTGACCTATAATAAATTCCAAACTAATCATATCACAATATCCATTAGATACTTATAACGCGTTATATATCAACAAAAACCGTGATATTATCATAGATATATAATAGTACACTTTAGAAGTTTCAAGTACCCACGAATAATATTAGACAATCACAACAAAATAACTAAAATCGTAATTCTTGGTTTAAATATGAAATTTTATCTAAATTTGAAATTAAAATGTCTGTAAAAAATAAGTGTGTTTATATATTTTTTAGATTTTTTGGTTACAGTATGAATTATTTAAGAGAATCTTTGTTTTAAATTTTCAACTCTTAGTTATAAAAACTGAACATTTTATAATTTTTTAATTCCAACGATTGATAATTTTCGAGATTTTGATAAATTTTGTCAAAATTCCAACTTTAAATGCTTATAAAAAAAAATCGTGCCTATGTATTTTTAATATTTTTCAACTGATATTGTAACAATATATCAGGAGCCTTGTATTAAATTTTTACACTTTTTGGCCGAACAGATAAAACTTTATTGATATTTATAGAAAAAAAACTAAAAAAAATTGAAAGCTGTAAATGTCCATAAACAGCTCAAAGAGAGTCAAAATATTTTCAAAATTGTATGGTGTATAGGAAATGCTAATATAAACATTCAGTGAAATTTTCATGTATCTACAGTAATTCGTTTTTGAATTACAACAAAATAAGGAAATCGCCACATGAGAAATCGAGTGAATATCCAATGTTGTAAAAATTTGAATTTCAAACGCTCATAAAAATTTAACTTGACTGTCCGGTAGAGATTTTTTTATTGATAAAGGTAGACAAACTTATGAGTAATCTTATATTACATTTTCAAATCTTAGATTTAAAAAGAAAAATTTTTACGAATTCTTAACTCAAAATAATTTGCTAATTTTCGTGATTTTTCCATATTTTGTCAATTTTTGAACTTTAAATGCTTATAAAAAAAAAACCGTGACTAACGATATTTAATATTTTTCATCTGCCTTTGAAACAATATATAAGGAGCCTTCTATTAAATTTTCAAGCTTTCGCAACCAACAAATAAAATTTTATTGATATTTCTAGAAAAAAAAACTAAAAAAAAACGAAAAATGAAAATGTCCTTAAACAGTTCAAAATAAATCAAAATATTTTGAAAATGTTATCGTGTATAGAAAATGCAAATATAAACAACCAGTGAAAATTTCTTGTATAAACGTTAATTTGTTTCAGAGTTACACCAATAACCAAAATCGATTTTTTGGAAAACCAATTTTGCGTAAAAATTCCCGTTTTTCCTTAATTTTTATGTTGTTTTTCCCGGCGCTTGTGAAAACTACTGGAAAATGGTTACTTTTGACCCCCCAAAGTACCAACTAGATTCACTTTCCTATCAGAAAAGGTACTATTGAAGAAAATCGAAGCACTTTTACTGTCCCAAAAGGTGATGACAGACACAAAAATAAAAAAATATAAAAATATAAAAATATAAAAAAAAAGGTGGGCAAGTGGGTGTCGCTCTGCTGTACAGTAGGTTACAAGTGGGTCACTGTATAATGGATGATATTAAATTTGAATTCAACGATATAATATCATTGTATAAGAAAAACGATTCTGAGCGGAGACGGTATGTCAGTCTCAGTATAAGACATAATATTATATACATATCTATGGTATTAAAAATAAAATTGACCTATAATAGGTACCTATAATGAATTCCAAATTAATCATATCACAATATCCATTAGGTACTTATAACGCGTTATACACCAACAACAAACCGTGATACTATCAGAGATATATAATAGTACACTTTAGAAGTTTCAAGTACCCACAAATAATATTATTCAATCACAACAAAATAACTAAAATAGTTATTCTAGGTTTTTTAATATGTAATTTCGTCCAAATTTGAATTTAAAATGTCTGTAAAAAATAAGTGTGTTCATATATTTTTTAGATTTTTTGGTTACGGTATGAACTATTTACGAGAACCTTTGTGTTGAATTTGCAATCCTTAGCTATAAAAACTGAACATTTTATAATTTATTAATTACAATGATTGATAATTTTCGAGGTTTTGATAAATTTTGTCAAAATTTGATCTTTAAATGCTTATAAAAAAAAACTGTGCCTATGTATTTTTAATATTTTTCAACTGCTATTGTAACAATATATCAGGAGCCTTGTATTAAATTTTTACACTTTTTGGCCCAACAGATAAAATTTATTGATATTTATAGAAAAAAAAACTAAAAAAAAATTGAAAGCTGTAAATGTCCATAAACATCTCAAAAAGAGTCAAAATATTTTCAAAATTGTATGGTGTATAGAAAATGCTAATTTAAACATTGAGTGAAATTTTCATGTATCTACAGTTGTTCGTTTTTGAATTGCAACAAAATAAGGAAATCGCTACATGAGTAATCGAGTAAATATCCAATGTTGTAAAAATTTGAATTTCAAACGCTCATAAAAATTTAACTTGACTGTCCGGTAGAGATTTTTTTATTGATAAAGGTAGATAATCTTATAAGGAATCTTGTGTTTCATTTTCAAATCTTAGATTTAAAAAGAAAAATTTTTACGAATTCTTAACTCAAAATAATTTGCTAATTTTCGTGATTTTTCCATATTTTGTCAATTTTTGAACTTTAAATGCTTATAAAAAAAAACCGTGACTAACGATATTTAATATTTTTCATCTGCCTTTGAAACAATATATAAGGAGCCTTCTATTAAATTTTCAAGCTTTCGCAACCAACAAATAAAATTTTATTGATATTTCTAGAAAAAAAACTAAAAAAAAATGAAAAATGAAAATGTCCCTAAACAGTTCAAAATAAATCAAAATATATTGAAAATGTTATCGTGTATAGAAAATGCAAATATAAACAACCAGTGAAAATTTCATGTATCTACGGTCATTTGTTTTAAAGTTACACCAAAAACCAAATTCGATTTTTTGGAAAATCGATTTTGCGTAAAAATTCCCGTTTTTCCTTAATTTTTATGTTGTTTTTCCCGGCGCTTGTGAAAACTACTGGAAAATGGTTACTTTTGACCCCCCAAAGTACCAACTAGATTCACTTTCCTATCAGAAAAGGTACTATTGAAGAAAATCGAAGCACTTTTACTGTCCCAAAAGGTGATGACAGACACAAAAATAAAAAAATATAAAAATATAAAAATATAAAAAAAAAGGTGGGCAAGTGGGTGTCGCTCTGCTGTACAGTAGGTTACAAGTGGGTCACTGTATAATGGATGATATTAAATTTGAATTCAACGATATAATATCATTGTATAAGAAAAACGATTCTGAGCGGAGACGGTATGTCAGTCTCAGTATAAGACATAATATTATATACATATCTATGGTATTAAAAATAAAATTGACCTATAATAGGTACCTATAATGAATTCCAAATTAATCATATCACAATATCCATTAGGTACTTATAACGCGTTATACACCAACAACAAACCGTGATACTATCAGAGATATATAATAGTACACTTTAGAAGTTTCAAGTACCCACAAATAATATTATTCAATCACAACAAAATAACTAAAATAGTTATTCTAGGTTTTTTAATATGTAATTTCGTCCAAATTTGAATTTAAAATGTCTGTAAAAAATAAGTGTGTTCATATATTTTTTAGATTTTTTGGTTACGGTATGAACTATTTACGAGAACCTTTGTGTTGAATTTGCAATCCTTAGCTATAAAAACTGAACATTTTATAATTTATTAATTACAATGATTGATAATTTTCGAGGTTTTGATAAATTTTGTCAAAATTTGATCTTTAAATGCTTATAAAAAAAACTGTGCCTATGTATTTTTAATATTTTTCAACTGCTATTGTAACAATATATCAGGAGCCTTGTATTAAATTTTTACACTTTTTGGCCCAACAGATAAAATTTATTGATATTTATAGAAAAAAAAACTAAAAAAAAATTGAAAGCTGTAAATGTCCATAAACATCTCAAAAAGAGTCAAAATATTTTCAAAATTGTATGGTGTATAGAAAATGCTAATTTAAACATTGAGTGAAATTTTCATGTATCTACAGTTGTTCGTTTTTGAATTGCAACAAAATAAGGAAATCGCTACATGAGTAATCGAGTAAATATCCAATGTTGTAAAAATTTGAATTTCAAACGCTCATAAAAATTTAACTTGACTGTCCGGTAGAGATTTTTTTATTGATAAAGGTAGATAATCTTATAAGGAATCTTGTGTTTCATTTTCAAATCTTAGATTTAAAAAGAAAAATTTTTACGAATTCTTAACTCAAAATAATTTGCTAATTTTCGTGATTTTTCCATATTTTGTCAATTTTTGAACTTTAAATGCTTATAAAAAAAAACCGTGACTAACGATATTTAATATTTTTCATCTGCCTTTGAAACAATATATAAGGAGCCTTCTATTAAATTTTCAAGCTTTCGCAACCAACAAATAAAATTTTATTGATATTTCTAGAAAAAAAACTAAAAAAAAATGAAAAATGAAAATGTCCCTAAACAGTTCAAAATAAATCAAAATATATTGAAAATGTTATCGTGTATAGAAAATGCAAATATAAACAACCAGTGAAAATTTCATGTATCTACGGTCATTTGTTTTAAAGTTACACCAAAAACCAAATTCGATTTTTTGGAAAATCGATTTTGCGTAAAAATTCCCGTTTTTCCTTAATTTTTATGTTGTTTTTCCCGGCGCTTGTGAAAACTACTGGAAAATGTTTACTTTTGACCCCCCAAAGTACCAACTAGATTCACTTTCCTATCAGAAAAGGTACTATTGAAGAAAATCGAAGCACTTTTACTGTCCCAAAACGTGATGACAGACACAAAAATATAAATAAAAATATAAATAAAAAAGGTGGGTAAGTGGATGTCGCTCTGCTGTACTGTAGGTTACAAGTGGGTCACTGTATGATGGATGGTATTAAATTTGAATTCAATGATATAATATCATTGTATAAGAAAAACGATTCTGAGCGGAGGCGGTATGTCAGTCTAGGTATAAGACATATTATATACTTATTTATGGTATTAAATTATATGGAATTTATGAATAAATTACTCATTGCCCCTTAAAATATGCACAGTCTTATCATTGAGCATACTTCTTATTCCTTATACTATGGTAGATTGTATGGATAGGCCATAATGTGTTGATTTTTCAGTTTCATATATCCCCGAATAATATTTTTAAATTACAACAAAAACCAAGATCGTTAATATTGATTTTAATATGTAATTTCGTCCAAATTTGAATTTAAAATGTCTGTAAAAAATAACTGTGTTCATATATTGCTTAGATTTTTTGGTTACAGTATGAATTATTTAAGAGAATCTTTGTTTTAAATTTTCAACTCTTAGTTATAAAAACTGAACATTTTATAATTTATTAATTACAATGTTTGATAATTTTCGAGATTTTGATAAATTTTGTCAAAATTTGATCTTTAAATGGTTATAAAAAAAAACTGTGCCTATGTATTTTTAATATTTTTCAACTGCTATTGTAACAATATATCAGGAGCCTTGTATTAAATTTTTACACTTTTTGGCCCAACAGATAAAATTTATTGATATTTATAGAAAAAAAACTAAAAAAAAATTGAAAGCTGTAAATGTCCATAAACATCTCAAAAAGAGTCAAAATATTTTCAAAATTGTATGGTGTATAGAAAATGCTAATTTAAACATTGAGTGAAATTTTCATGTATCTACAGTTGTTCGTTTTTGAATTGCAACAAAATAAGGAAATCGCTACATGAGTAATCGAGTAAATATCCAATGTTGTAAAAATTTGAATTTCAAACGCTCATAAAAATTTAACTTGACTGTCCGGTAGAGATTTTTTTATTGATAAAGGTAGATAATCTTATAAGGAATCTTGTGTTTCATTTTCAAATCTTAGATTTAAAAAGAAAAATTTTTACGAATTCTTAACTCAAAATAATTTGCTAATTTTCGTGATTTTTCCATATTTTGTCAATTTTTGAACTTTAAATGCTTATAAAAAAAAACCGTGACTAACGATATTTAATATTTTTCATCTGCCTTTGAAACAATATATAAGGAGCCTTCTATTAAATTTTCAAGCTTTCGCAACCAACAAATAAAATTTTATTGATATTTCTAGAAAAAAAACTAAAAAAAAATGAAAAATGAAAATGTCCCTAAACAGTTCAAAATAAATCAAAATATATTGAAAATGTTATCGTGTATAGAAAATGCAAATATAAACAACCAGTGAAAATTTCATGTATCTACGGTCATTTGTTTTAAAGTTACACCAAAAACCAAATTCGATTTTTGGAAAATCGATTTTGCGTAAAAATTCCCGTTTTTCCTTAATTTTTATGTTGTTTTTCCCGGCGCTTGTGAAAACTACTGGAAAATGTTTACTTTTGACCCCCCAAAGTACCAACTAGATTCACTTTCCTATCAGAAAAGGTACTATTGAAGAAAATCGAAGCACTTTTACTGTCCCAAAACGTGATGACAGACACAAAAATATAAATAAAAATATAAATAAAAAAGGTGGGTAAGTGGATGTCGCTCTGCTGTACTGTAGGTTACAAGTGGGTCACTGTATGATGGATGGTATTAAATTTGAATTCAATGATATAATATCATTGTATAAGAAAAACGATTCTGAGCGGAGGCGGTATGTCAGTCTAGGTATAAGACATATTATATACTTATTTATGGTATTAAATTATATGGAATTTATGAATAAATTACTCATTGCCCCTTAAAATATGCACAGTCTTATCATTGAGCATACTTCTTATTCCTTATACTATGGTAGATTGTATGGATAGGCCATAATGTGTTGATTTTTCAGTTTCATATATCCCCGAATAATATTTTTAAATTACAACAAAAACCAAGATCGTTAATATTGATTTTAATATGTAATTTCGTCCAAATTTGAATTTAAAATGTCTGTAAAAAATAACTGTGTTCATATATTGCTTAGATTTTTTGGTTACAGTATGAATTATTTAAGAGAATCTTTGTTTTAAATTTTCAACTCTTAGTTATAAAAACTGAACATTTTATAATTTATTAATTACAATGTTTGATAATTTTCGAGATTTTGATAAATTTTGTCAAAATTTGATCTTTAAATGGTTATAAAAAAAAACTGTGCCTATGTATTTTTAATATTTTTCAACTGCTATTGTAACAATATACCAGGAGCCTTGTATTAAATTTTCAGACTTTTTGGCCCACCAAATAAAATTTTATTGACAATTATAAAAAAAAAAACTAAAAAAATTGAAAACTGAAAATGTCCGTAAACAGCTCAAAAAGAGTCAAAATCTTTTCAAAATTGTATGGTGTATAGGAAATGCTAATATAAACATTCAGTGAAATTTTCATGTATCTACAGTTATTCGTTTTTGAATTACAACAAAATAAGGAAATCGCTACATGAGAAATCGAGTGAAAATCCAATGTTGTAAAAATTTGAATTTCAAACGCTCATAAAAATTTAATTTGACTGTCCGGTAGAGATTTTTTTATTGATAAAGGTAGATAATCTTATAAAGAATCTTGTGTTTCATTTTCAAATCTTAGATTTAAAAAGAAAAATTTTTACGAATTCTTAACTCAAAATAATTTGCTAATTTTCGTGATTTTTCCATATTTTGTCAATTTTTGAACTTTAAATGCTTATAAAAAAAAATTGTGACTAAGGATTTTTAATATTTTTCATCTGCCTTTGAAACAACATATTAGGAGCCTTCTATTAAATTTTCAAGCTTTCGCAACCAACAAATAAAATTTTATTGATATTTCTAGAAAAAAAACTAAAAAAAAAATGAAAAATGAAAATGTCCCTAAACAGTTCAAAATAAATCAAAATATTTTGAAAATGTTATCGTGTATAGAAAATGCAAATATAAACAACCAGTGAAAATTTCATGTATCTACGGTCATTTGTTTTAAAGTTACACCAAAAACCAAATTCGATTTTTTGGAAAATCGATTTTGCGTAAAAATTCCCGTTTTTCCTTAATTTTTATGTTGTTTTTCCCGGCGCTTGTGAAAACTACTGGAAAATGTTTACTTTTGACCCCCCAAAGTACCAACTAGATTCACTTTCCTATCAGAAAAGGTACTATTGAAGAAAATCGAAGCACTTTTACTGTCCCAAAACGTGATGACAGACACAAAAATATAAAAATATAAAAATATAAAAATATAAAAAAAAACATACATCATTGTAAAACCAATACATTCATCGCTCCGCTCAGAATCTAAAATATAAATAAAAATATAAAAACATACATCATTGTAAAACCAATACATTCATCGCTCCGCTCAGAATCTAAAACACACATCATTGTAAAACCAATACATTCATCGCTCCGCTCAGAATCTAAAATGATGAGGTACAACTCCTGATTTGCTTCCAAAATATAATTTAATATATATATAAATATAATAAACAACTATTACATGTATCTTATTGAAACGTGTTGAAAGGGAATCAGTAAAATGGACACACTTATACCTAATACCTTAAACACAAAGCACAAATATTTAAATTTTTTTTTCTCTATTATTATTAATTACATTTTAAAAGAACAAAATTTAAAAGCGTACATCTGCAGTAGGTTATAACTGATAAATATTAATTATATAATTAGACAACGATGACAGAGGCACAGAACCGTTGATAATATAATATTTTTTAATAATACATTAATAACATCGAGTATTATTAATGTCATTAAAACCACTTTTACATCATTCACTTAGAATATAATAATATTTAAATATTCCTGTAGAGTGTAGAGTGGTAAAAACAGTTGAGTATTGCAGTCGTAATATTTCTGGTATAGAGCATAATATTATACATATAGAATGGAGGTAATAAAAGCCTAAAAAAATAAGATAAACTTCAATCCAATTTTTTTTTATTTTATCATACATATATATTTTGCTTATACTTATTATTAAATAAATAAAAATATAGGTGCTTATTGTAAAGCATTTCTCGATAATCTTAATTTCATAACTGTATTTGCATATGCTGCATATTTTGAACATTTTTCAATACAGTACCTAATTCAAATCCGAACCTTAAAAATAGGTACTAACAATAACAAACGAATCGGTAAAAAACATATTATAGGTATGAAGTGTGGTCTGAGGACTTTTTTAGCAGCGTCAGGGCTTTGTAATTGGGTGGAAATGTTTGACACGTCCCTTGCGTTGTAGGTACACATTTACCCAAATAATACATATAAATATGTATATATGTTATAATAAACTTAAAGGAGAAGAACAAAACAAACAAACAAAATCAAAATTTATCCCAGCCTTCAAGTGTATATAATTGACCGATTCTTTTGAAAATGGTACAACATTTAAAGGATTAGTAACTCTTTTACATCATAGTACCTACCTATCATGCATGTTTATCGTATATTCAATTGTGATCAATATTTTTCACTAAGTAGGTAGGTACTTAGGTAAATACAATTAGGTAAGTACCTATACTTAGTAAATAAATCAAAACAAATGTTTTAAAAAACTTAAAATATTGCGTTAGACATTTAGTAAACGATTTGCTACGTAGTAATAATTACCTACTATAGGTAATACGATCATATTATACATTGCCACATATCTTTCGGGATAGCTAGAACGCTAAGCTGTCATAGTAATAAAGACAATAATACATCAATAAAATGTGGTGTAATAATGTTGTAAGATGTAAAACATTGTTTCAGGTAACAAATTAAAGGGGTGGTGGTGTGGTGCCGCAAGTCCGTATAGCTGGAACACATTTTTAGAAGGAGTTTAAAACCATATCATATATGTTTATGAAATAAAAAAGTAAAAAGGAAAAAAATTTCCCCCCCCCCAAGAAACTTTTTAGCATAATTTGTTCAGTTTTCAAAAAAAAAAAATTTTAATTGCTCCTTAGGTGTCCAAAAAGTATAGAAAATGGTCGTGAATTCCAATTATTTCTATCATCAATGAAATCGTAGTGGAACACAAGTCTAAAGTAAATGTTGCAATGTTGTAAAGGTTCAAATAATGTCGGCAAATCCATATAAGAGGGGGGCCTCGTACAAAATTCAGTATTCAGTAGCATAATATTACGAAATGGCTGTTTTTATTAACCTAACCTACCAAGTACCAAATAAAAATGTTAAATGATAATTATTGCAATGTGCAATATCATATGTAGGTATTTAATTTTTTATAGATGGGATCCCGTCGGCATTAGCTGATAAAAAAACCGTTAAATCCGCCACTGAACAACATTTTTTTTGGTTCCATCCACCGAATCTCTTGAATTATTACAGTCAATAGTCCAAAGGTTTCCTTCAAATATGCATATTATACAGTGGTGTGGCGTGGGTATTAAAAAGATGTAAGCAGTGAAATTTTTTTTCAAAAGTGATTAGAATATAGGTACTATACCTGAATACATAATTATAAATTATGTATAAAAAAATGTAATAAAGAGAAAATAAAGAAATTGAAGTATAAATACTTCAAAATTCTATTAGGCGAATGACAGTGACAGTGTACGTAAAAACGACTATACAGTTTACAACGCGTCGCTCCTTGTTTCTCGAGTAAGCAAAATCAAATGTGCTTACAAACCACTACCAGCTATAACTTAAATATTTTATAAATAAAATTAAAATTTTAAAAATCATTTATTATGTACCTACATATTAGTCGTGATTGATCAAATTTATTTTTTCTTTCATTTAAAGTGTAAGCAATGCTTACAGTGCTTACATGCAGGCTACGCCCCTGATATTATACTCAATAGTTAATTATATATTTTATTATTTTAAAAGGATTAGAGGCCGATAGACCTATTATGTTAGGTATACCTATGGGCGCTGTATAGTGTTGGCCTTATTGACCTACATCAGAGGTTCCTAATTCCTAAACTGTGGATCACGTTAAATTTTGAAATATTTATATATTCTTTCATAATACAAAATATTTAATACCTACTAGAGATGTGAGTGCTGTAAATTTACCAGGTTATTTATACCCAAAAACATTTTGTGTGACCCCTCCAATCAAATGCAATCAATAATGCCTATCCCGAATAAATTGTAGTAGGATCCCTAATTTTTTCAAGTAAGACATATATTATACAGTATTTTTCGTGTAACTATAGGTACCTATATCAATTTTACGATTAGATCGTAGATACCAAATTTATGTTCGAATTTAGTTGTATCATTGGTCATTCCCTGCAACTAGACTATAAAAGTTATCGCAAAAATAGCGATCAACACTGAAATAAATAAAAAAAGGTCATAAGTATGTTGTGGTCTTGTGGATCTCCAAAATTTAAACCATTTCCAAAATGGATCGTACCTACCGAGAAAAGTTTGGGAACCTTTGGACTTTGATAGTCTGAATGTCTTATTTACATAGTGATATGTAGACATGTAGACATGCGTTGAATGTAGTATGTATATAATATTTATTAATTATTACAATAATTCTATCATAATGTTTACGTCATCGAAAATTAATAGGTATTCTGAATTCACTAAATATTATGATCATTACACTATTGCAGCCATGCATGTTTCTAAACGCGAGTGCTGTAGTACAAAATTCAATATTTTATATTTAGGCTCTAACGTTCTATATTTTATAAAATAAGTGAAGTTTAATTTTGAAGATTACCTATAAAAATGTTAAATGTTTATGTTCCAAAATAATACAGTAATACTCAAAAATCAGAATTTGACATTTTCATACATTTTGAACACACAGTACATACCTACCTACTATATTTATATAGATTATATTATATATGTATGTACATAGGCACCTACATAGTGATTTACGTAGGTAGGTATTATTACCTATAGTTAATAGACAAATTAAACTAAAGTCTATTTTTATGGGGGCTTCTTTTCCTATGGCATTTTGTACCATATTAATTTTCAGTTATATTTTTCGAATACCTACCAAAAATTAAAAAAAAAAATAACATTAATAATTAATAAGTATTCAATGGAATCGACGAAAAATAGTGCCAAGTATAAAAATCAATAAATATCTATTTAATGCTAAACGCTTTAAAAATTAGGAAAATAGACACAAATATTTCTACAATTTATTGTTAAACTATATGAAAATGAATAATGTTCAAAATCTTTTAATTTATCTGAAGCTCAACTAACCTGAACATCCTGAACGATAATCTACTAAGTACAAAGTACCTACAGATAATCCATATCTTAAAAGTACACAGTTTTGAAACAAGTTCATAATCATTATAACCTTGATATTAATCAAATGATTAGTGATTACAAGTATACATAGATACCCGGCCTGCAGTGCTGCTACAATGCTACATTTCTTGTCTACATTTATCTAACAAAACTTGAATAAATTAGTCGTTACTCGTTAACCTGTGGTCGTCACTGACAGGTTATTAATTTTACATAAAAATCTTTAAATCTTTAATCTTTAATCTTTCATTAATTTTTAGTTAACATGGCCAATGCAAGTATAAACAACGAAAAGGATAATTTAACATCAGTACTCTATGGTGTTAGAGATTTACGACTTGTTAGTATAATTATCAATTGTATTTCCTATTTACAGAGTTTTTTTATTTGTTTGATCGGTTTTAATCTTTTTTTTTTCTGTTAGGAGCAACGGCCGATACCAAAACCTGGTCATAATGGTAAGTATAAAAACTAAAATAATTTGTTGCTAAATATTTAATTGTAAATTAATTTTGTAGAAGTATTATTGAAGATTCAACGTGTAGGAATATGTGGTTCGGATGTTCATTATTTAGTACATGGAGCTATAGGTCACTATATTGTTAAAGAGCCAATGGTTATTGGTCATGAAGCCAGTGGAATTGTAGTGAAGCTTGGAGAAGGTGTAAAAAGTCTCAAAGTTGGTTAGTATAAAATATAAATTAAATAAATAGGGATAATTTCCAAACATGTTTGTATGTGGTATGCCTTCATTAAAGGTGATAGAGTGGCAATTGAACCAGGTGTATCATGTCGCATGTGCCAGTTTTGCAAGGTTGGCTCATACAATTTATGTCCAGATATGAAATTTTGTGCTACACCACCTGTTGATGGAAATTTGACTCGTTATTATGTCCACGCTGCTGATTTTTGTTATAAGTAAGATTTTTTTATTGAAATATTGAAATTTTTTACTTAAAGTGCATAATTTGTTATAAATTAATAGCTAGTTATTAAACATTTAACAACCAAGACATTATCTTCATATAAAATATTGGTTTGGTTAGTTGTATTTATAGTTAATTTCAGTGGCTAAGTTGGTCATAGTTGTGGGGGGGGATGAAATGTATGTACTTTCAGCAATTACCCACCCCCCTCAACATTTTTTTTTTCATATAAGTAATAAGCACCTCTCAATACAAGTATACAACCATTATGATCTGTATGTAATATTTTATACACTATAGGTACATTAAAATAAATAACAACATACTATTTAGATATTCACATTTAGGTACACTAAAACATTAACTTTAACCTAGGTCCTAGATACTAGATACAGTTACATCACAAATGACAATAAAATATCCACTGTACGTGGTCTTATTGCTAATTCATTAAGCACTTTAAGCAGCGGATTAGCGGAGTACAGCTCATAGAGCCGATTATAACAATATTACCAAATGAGAACATGGTAACAGACTAACGGAGGTCGGAGTCCGGAGAGTCGTTGCGATTGGGAATATTCCGATAAACCGATAATGTGGAATATCCATCACTTATTTTTAGAGGGTATAATATTGTTTGATAATATTGATGGATGATTATATAATATTATGGAGATTTGTGGGATTTTTCTATTATCTAAAAAATTACATTAATAAAATTAGTACATAAATGCGTTTGACGATTAAAAAAAAAAAAAACGGTTATGTGGGGGGGGATACGACACCCAAATCACCCCCGTAATTAAGCCACTGATTAATTCCTAACGGTTATGTTGTATAATTAAAATATTAATTTATAAATTAAATTTGACTAATTATTATTCATTCATATAAATTATATGTTTATGTTTTAGATTACCAGATCATATATCTCTAGAAGAAGGTGCTCTATTAGAACCACTTTCTGTTGGAGTCCATGCTTGCAAAAGGGGAGGTGTTAAAGTTGGTTCTACAGTATTAATTTTAGGAGCTGGACCAATTGGTTTGGTTACATTGGTCACCGCAAAAGCTATGGGGGCTACTAAAATTTATATAACAGATCTAACAGAATTCCGATTAGGTGTAGCTAAAGAAATGGGAGCTTACAAAGCAATCAAAGTAAATAGAGGAGATTCAGATGAACAAGCAATAGAAAATGTAAGAAATGAGATGGACAACGAACTTCCAGATGTTACTATTGACTGCAGTGGTTTCCAACAAACAATTAAAATGGGAATGGAGGTAAACATTAAAATATTATATTATATAATTGTTGTAATCCGAGTATGCAACCGATGACATTTTTATTAACATTAGCATTATACACGTAGTTGCATCAGTGTATACAATATAATAGCAGCTAGCTGATCCTGCACAGTGTTGTCTGTCACAAACTAAATGCGAGGAACTTACATGTACTTAAACTCTATTAAGAGGACGCTTCACAAATGCGTAACCCAGACAATTTAAGCTTAGCAGAACACGTTTAAAAATTAGAGTGAATCAACCTATTATGAAAGTTACTGGTAAGAACATTACCTATGTTTGTATGTGGATTTTTTTTATGGTAATTCAGTTTTTTTTAGTGAGTTATGAGCATTTTTAACGTAAACTACATTATATATACAAACTTGTTAAAAAACCCACATGAGAACACGAATAATGTTCTTAGTTCTTACCATCAAGTATAGGTCGATTCACTCTAATTTTTAATTTAATATGGTCTGCTGAGCGTAAATTTGTTGGTACGCACTTGTAAGACTGAGACAACAAATGTCTGTGTAGCATCTTCTTAAATGTTAGCTGCACGATTACCGCAGTTATTTAGGTTGTTTTGACCAAATTTTTAAGTATAAAATACAGGTCTAAAATAGTATCCAATTATAATAACTAATTTAATTTCTGTAATCAATGGCAACCCTGTACAAACAAACAAATATTAGTTTTTTGTGAGCCAACAATTCCCTGTGTAAACCCCTCTTTAAAATTTAAATAAAAAAATTTGTTTTCAAGGTGCAAATCATTCAGTATATGATTATCTATGTACCACAATTCAGAACTGCAATGCTATACATTAGGCTGTGGATCGTTTACACACACACAAATATTATCTGTTATTGATATATTGTTGTATATTTGATAAACAAATAAGATATTATATTTTAGCTGACAAAATCTGGAGGAGTATTAACAATTGTTGGAATGGGAGCAGCAGGCAATGTTCAATTACCATTATTCAATGCAATATCTCGAGAAGTAGACATCAGAGGAGTTTTCCGCTATGCCAATGAGTATAATATTATCAATAGACAAATAGTTTAGTTTTATAATTTGTATTAATGACTATTATTTCGTTTTAGTTACCAAGATGCATTGGCTTTAATATCCTCAGGACAAATAAACATGAAACCACTAATCACTCATAATTTTAAAATTGAAGAATCGTTGGAAGCTTTTAAAACTGCTGAGACTGGGGTTGGTAATGCAATTAAAGTTATGATACACTGTAATTAGGACATTTACAATAAACTAATAATTATTCTGTAGTTAAAAAAAAAAATATTAAAGAATACTAATTATATATTTTTTAAATGTTTAATTTTATTGAGGTAAAGTGTACTTATTCTGTAATGCAATTATGTACTACTTAATTAATTCACAATATTTTTTTAATATCAATGGATTTGTTAAAATGTGTTTAATAAAAACTACAAATTGACATGAAAATACTTAAATTATTGCAGTACAAAATATTTAAAAAATATTATTGATAGGGTACTCTATAAAATATAGGATCAATGGCACTCATAAATATAGATTTTAGTATAAAGACTGTCTATAACAAGAAGCTAACCTATTCACTTACAACTTAATCTTTCAGTTACAAAACGTTAAGTATTTACAACATGTCATTAAATATTTATATAACTTTATAAAATATAAATTGTATATTTCAGTTGAGAGGACGTTGTACCCTGCGTAGTCTCCATAGGCCATAACTAGACCTCTAAGACGTGGGGTGCTATAATATTTCATATTTAAAAACATAAGTTTGATAGTTATTTCACTATAATAATGGGTTAAACTTAAAAAAACAAGGGGTGCTAAAGACTCTTTTACACCCCCCTAGTTGCGCCAATGGTTGTGTCCATCTTGTATGTACGTATGTATGTTCAGCAGTTCTAATTTTGTGTGGTTAGCTTAAATATTAAAGCGAATAATGTACCTATTATCAAACTTAAAGGAAAGAGCCTTAACCGTGTTCTCTCGTTGGATTTTAACAATATTTTAATTTTTAAGTGAATTATGACCATGTAAATCATTAATATTTAAAAATCCTCATAATTCACTTAAAAATTAAAATATCGTAAAAAACCAACGAGAGAACATAATACATAATGTTTGTAGACAATACCTATGTTGAGTGCAAAATATTCACTATTATATTTTACTTTTAAGAAATAAAATAAATATTTTTATATTTAATTTCAATTTAACTTAGAATTTTTCCAACAGTGTTTAACTTTTGTCTTGCCATTTAAGACTCAGCATTTAACAAGCATACCTAACTATTTTTAAATGTATTTTAGTAATTAATTTACATTATAATCATTAGTTTTAGGACAAGTAAATTTGATATTATATTATATTATTAAGCCATTAAAAGATTTTAGAATAACTGCAATTGATATTATTCAATGTATGATGCATTTAAAGAATTATAGAGGTTTTTAGTTTTATCATACCTCCCAATTTATTTTCAATATACCGTACAATATATTGTCGCTGACAAAGATATTATTCAAATTAACTAGTTACAGTTAAACAAGCAAGCTATATCAATAATGATATTTTTATTCTGTACAAGACTATTTTATTTATTAATTTATTCAGAGACAACAGAAATAAAACAAAAAAATAAGTAATTTCTACAACAATTATTCAAAATAAATATTAACATATTATCTAAACTGATAGTTGATACTATTAAAAACTATATTATCTTAAAAATTAAAATCTCACTCATTATTTGTCACATGTTCTTCACCTTTGATTTTACATTTTCACAGGTAATTAATTAAATCACATTTTATTCACCTTTGTTTTTTACATTTTTACAGGTATTTAATTAAATTATTTTATCAACACAATACATTTATGGTAGCTATTAAACTTAAAGTAATTTTATAGGAATGCATAACGCTGTTTGAAGCCACAAAACATGTTTTTTAACATATAACTCATTACTGTTTAATAATTTAGTAGAAACTCTCCTTTCATTTTTCATTAATGCTTCTTTAATACAGTCAATTTTATAAATATTTACTAATAAATAACATAAAAACCTACGGTGATTCCATAGAGATTCATGACTATGATACATCACAATCAGATCTTCATTAAAATATAATTCATCTAAAGCAACACCAATAGCTTCACCAAAATAGTCTTCTGATGGCCTCATAAGTTTATGCCTTTCATCAGAGTTAAAAAATCGCAAAAGGGACTTGGATGTACAACACTCCAGATGTTGTAAGCACCTTTTATCAGCAACTAAACATTTAAGCAGCCGTTGTCTGTATTGCATACAACTATGGTCTGATATATGTTCACTGCACCAAACTTTAGTTTTTTCCCACTGATGAGAGATCAAGGAAAAGTTCTCATGTTCAAGTGATTTTTGAATAAACCAAAAACAATGATTCCATGCATTGTAATTACTTGGATAGCCAGCGGCAGCTGTTAATCCTACTGCCAACTCATTGAGTACAATATCATTACAGCTAAAATCTAAATATATATATATAAAAAATAATTTAAAAAAATTAATAAACAATTTTGTCCAAGATAAACTACCACTTGTATAATTATGATTTAATTTTAATTTAGATACACAGGTTAGGTTAGGTTCCTTAAAGGACATCACAACACTAAAAACAAGTTTGCTTAGATTTAAAGTATGTCATTGTCTAAGAAATATGGTGTGGGTCTCACCCTTCAACACAAATTATTCAATGAGATACAGGCGTTTGAAAATATGTGTGTGACGTCATAGAGCCGAAATCTGAACGCAGCGTATGTTTTACATGTAAAAGTGTCTAGATTTTCACAACAATTTCAATCGTTAAAGATAATATTTTTTAAATTTTTATTATGTAACCTTAAGTGTTTTATTTTTGTGTTTATGACACTGGTGTGATTAGAGTTTGGATATGCTTTTAAGTATTTTTATAGTAGATAAAACTATTATAGTAAATTTCATAAGAATGTATTTATATAGCAATACAACGGGAGTCACAAACTTAATAATTTTACTAAATTATAACTAAGGTATAATATATTAATATGTATACAATAACAAGATATATTAAATTTTAAATCACGCCATCATCTTAAGCACATAAATATACTTAAGATAAAGAAAAACAATTCTGAAAATATACTAAATTATTGTGTAAATCAAACTACTTTTACACGTAAAACATGGGCGGCTGATCACTCTTAGGCTCTATGACGTCACGCGGCTTTCATCAACTTTCATTATATTGCTGAAGAATCATTTTTTTAACTTCGGATTTTTACTAAAATATTTTTCATTTTTTGGACTACAATAATTCACCAATAAACTTAAAATTAAAAAAAAAAAAATTGTATTGTCCCTTAAGGCTGGTTAGGCTATTCCAACAAATACCATGCAATATATATATTATTATCACATTGACTACCTATTTATTATGATTTATGAATAATGCCAAAAAACATTAGGCTATATATTAATAAAAAGTATTTAAGTTTTATAAATAATGCTCAATGCAAATTAAGCAAAGTAATAATAGGGTTCAAACTTAATTGCAAACTTATTTTTCAGCACTTGGATTAATCATAATATACTACATTGGCTATGTAAAACTTAGATGGAAAAATGTAGATCCTAATCTTTTCTTGTGGCGCATACATTTAACAAATATGAAATACCCATGCTAGTCTGATTTTAGAATTTCTTGCCCTTTAGATGTATGTTGTCCTAACTTGTAAATGGCTTGATTTACTGTAATAAATTACTAAAATCAGTATATTTTAATTTTCTTCAATACCTTTTGCACCCAGTGGCATTGATAGGATTTTTCTTTTTTTTGGGGTGAGGGCTGATAATGTAGGATAAAAACCCCACTGGATATGCCACCGATTGTACCATTGTATTATATTCTCAAATTCAGCCAACTAATTCTTATAGTTATTATTATTTTATTGATTGTATTCCCTGAGAACGTAATGGCCAATGGGCTAAAATTGTTTGATTTATTTGACACAAAAGTTTTGTATATCTCGAATGAATGTTTCTCAAGCTCATAATTTACATTTAATTATCTAACATATATGGGTAATTTAACATGATTTTTTTAATTTTAATTGTAAATATATTTTGTACTTGGATTATATTAAAATAAATTATACTATGTACTGTGCATGAGCCTTACATGGGCGTTTACATTAATAAATTAATTTAATAATGCACCATTTCTTAATTTTTGATGATAATCATTTATCGTTTCACAATTGCTTACATTTAAAATATTAAAATATTGCATTATAAGTGCTTATCTACTTATGTATCATGATGCCAATCCTTAAATAAATTATTTAAATTTTATTAAAAGAACATTTTATGTAGGTAATACAAAGAATGTGTATAATTAAATTTAAGATTTGTACGTATTAGTTATATTTTAATAAAATTGAATATTAACTGAGAAAGTTTAAAGAATTATATTTATTTCTAATAAATAATAATTAATAGGTACCTATGTACCTATATTTAGGTATTTACCTTTTAAAATGTTAAAGAATATCCATCTTCTGTAGGTGAATATTTCAGCACATTTTGGTTTAAATGTCAAAACAACAGCTGAAAATTGTAATTCATCATCTGGCTTCAAATATCCATCAAGAATTAACTCTCGTCTCATATTCCAAAATGTTAGCACTTCAGGATTTAACAAGAGAGCAGATGTTAGCAATGTTATTGTTTCGTTGGACACTATATAAAATATAATACATATTTATAGAAAACACATACAAATTTTAAATAATCAATATTAAGCAGTAAGTTTATAAAAAATTGTTTGGTTAATGAAATTGTTACCTTGTCTTTTTAATCGTTTTCTTACAGAAACAAGTTTTTGGTAGACATATTCATACACATGGCGTACACACCACGACTCTAGACCTAAACAATGATCTATGTATATCACTGGAGATTTATTTTGACTCTCTGGTTGGATGACTAGATCAAATTCTTTCCTAAAATATTATGCGGTAACTGGTAAAGTGGTAATTTTCAAGTCATTTCTACACTACAAAAAAAACGAATTGGTTTATACTCACAGATTAGGATCACTATTGACTATACATTGAATTTCGGTAATGATGCGCTTAGCTGCTGGGAAATTATCATCTGAGTCCATAATTTTAATTATGCGACGTTATAAGCACATATTATTATATAAATTTTAAAATGTATGTTTATGAATAAAACCAAATTTGAAATAGGTAGGCAGTTCAATAAAAATGGTAATGATTAATAGCACTATAACAATAACGAAGTAATGTAGAGAACAGAATAAAGACTCAGACATTTAGATTTTGAGAAGTCTGTTTTTTATACGCCTTTTTTAATATCATCAATTTAATAAAATATCACTTTGACATTTTGTTTGTTAACAGTCTGTTGCATAGATAAGTATATAAGTCTGTTGACTGAGACCAGGGTATAGACACTCTGTGTATTGGCAAAATCGGTTGACTGTGGCCTTGAGCACGGTCTCTAAGGAGGAGTGGCATATGTTATCATTTAAATAAATTATATCAATATTATCAGTCCACAGAATAATAATACAATATATTATTTCATTAACAATAAACCAATGTAAAATTACATTATAGTTTTAAATTTATATTAAAACAAAATCCTTATTCATTTTACCAAAATTTAATATTGATATACTTAAAATATGAAAAATAAATTATTTATCGTTATTAATCGTTTATAAAAATTCCGTAACAAAGAAGGATACACGTTGCTAACGTTCTATCAGATTACGGATACGGTACAACTTTTATAGTCCAATACATCATACCGTAGGGATACGTAAACCCTCACAGCTGATCGAGGGTCTATTCTATATTGTTCTGTGCTGAGACTGTGGCACGGCAGCCGCAGCTGGTGCTGGCTGTTGGCTGTAGATAGTAGAATGTAGATAATACAAATAAATGAGAATGGAATAATAACAAAAATACAGTTTGATAAATGATAAATAATACACCTTAAATAATCACACAAGACTCTACATAATATAGTACCCTAACAAGACATGACAATTGACAATACATATCGCTATCTAGACGTCAATACAGTTTTAATCGTTTGTACGGAATATAATAAATTCATAAATTACGTTAAGTTTTTAGGTTATAATAAAATAATAATTCGAAAGCCAAATTTCTATAACAACCCATGCGAAAATAAATAAATAACTGTCATGTAACAACCGAAGCAGTAAGTACTAACAAATACATTTTCGTTTTTGAGTTATTACTTCTTATATTTATCGATTGTTATTTCCTTGTACAGTTGTATAATATTTTGTCGAGTTTTTTGTGTTGCTTTTACCAGTCGTAACGGTAACATTAAAGGTAATAACTCTCTCGTATATTTTATAAAATCTTTACGTAAAAGACAGTAATGGCTGATCCTCGTATTAAGACATTAAAGATCAAAACTGGAGTAGTGAAAAGATTAACAAAAGAGAAACTTATGTATATACAAGAAACAGATCAACAACAGGAAAAGGTTGAGAAATTGAGAAAGGCTGGTGAGTTAAATGACAATTATTTTATTTTTTTTATTTGATTCTAACCTTAGTACTATTGAATACATAGTTTTTATGATCTATGGTACTGTATTATTTAATGTGTATACTGTATACTTTGAGCTTTTTGAAGAATAATTACTAATAAACTAATACCTGCTCCATACCTACATATTTTTAAAAAAAGGTACCGTATGTAATTTTAAGATAATATTAAAATTGTTATGAGGTATTAGCCCGTAAGTGGTACGACATTTTAAGAAGTAAACCAAAACAAAAACTGCAGCGGTCTATGGGACCAGACCATACCACTTACGGGTTAAACAAAAAGTTTACCGTGTACAATGCATATATTATTGAGAAATTAATTTTATTAGGTATTTAAAACCTAGGTACGGTGAAGATTAAAATTGCAAGAAAAATTAAAATGAAATAATTCTCTATAGGTTTGTTATTTTCCCAGTAGGTATACCTACATTTCTAATCCAAACACTATTTCTGACTTCCAATGTAGATATCTAACTGAATATTTAAATGGTATTAATCAGTGTTAGCCTAGCCATGGCGGTAATTGTGAATGCAACCAGGGCCCCTCAGTTTTTTTTTAGGGTCTGGTAAATTTTTTATTTGTTTGGCGTATTTCTTCCTTTCCTGGTCTATGTAGGAACTATGGACTCTGTAAAGTATTTATCAAAATATTTAACCTTACGTAATTTTTAGGCTCAATTTTTCTTTACAGGGCCTAATGCTGTTATGGAGCCCCTTAAAAAACTAATCCACGGGTCTCTGGTGTGCAAGGAACTTATATTAGGACTTACTATTTAAAGATTATTAAAATACCATTAAAATAATTTTTCCAGTTCTTAAGAAATGCAAAATATATAATCACATATTATTTTATAGTTAACGATTTTTGTACATAAGTTATGAATTTAAGTGTATGTTTTTATTGTGATAGAGCAAAATTTATACTGTTAAATATATAACTTTATTTTTATAGGAATTGACGAGAGTACTCTTAAGAAGCAAGAAGAAGTTCTAAGGGAGTCACAGATGATGATACCAGATACTCAGAGAAGATTAAAAGCTGCATTTGAAGATTTGAAAAGTGTTGTAGCTGATTGTGAAGAGCTAAAAGAAGAACCAGATTATTTGAACGCTCGAAAGTTTTTAGCTGAGGCTGAAAAAGAAATGAATTAATTCGTTTCTATAATTTAACTATTTTATACATTTAAAACACTAACATTTTTTTTCCTTAATTAAAAAACTATTATTCAAACTTTTTTTATTATCTTTAAGATGTCAGAACAAAATATTCATAACAACATATACTCTGAGGCGAACGCTAACAATTTCTGGTTAACACGTCCTCCACCTCCTTTTATGCCGCCCCCACCTATTCAACCAATGTATAATTTAGATTATAAAATGCCTTTAATTTCCCCACATCTATTTCCATGTAATAAACCAGCACAAAACTATTATATGCCTTATGATGGAAATATTAGTAATCAATACTATCAAGACCAATATGTGCCATCTAATCAGAATATAAGCAATTCATTTTCATCTCTTCCGGACAATATTGATGAAGAATACATCCTTCAATATGTTTGTCCTATACCAAAACCTTTAAAAGATGATACTAGTATTTGGATTGAAAAGTGGTTAGCCAGCAAAGAAAAAGATATTACAATTAAGAATGTAAAATCAACAAATTTAATAGAGGTAAATTCCAAAAACAGTTATTATATTTGTTTGATATTTAATAATTAATAATTCAAATTTATTTTTAGATTAACCAAATCAGCAATAATGTAAAAGAATGTAAACAATTATTAGAAAACATGGGTAAGAAAAAAAAAATGATGGAACAGAATGTATCAACTATGACAGAAGCTGAATGGATAAAAGCTTGTTCGGATTTAATCTCAGATAAAGTGAATAATATATAAATAATAGTATAATGATTGAAAATAAAATAAATTACAATGTACTTTATTTTGTAGAAACACATAGATACAATAATAACAACATTACCTTTTGATACTGATTCAATGTCTGAATTAAAATTTCGATTAGCCAAAAGAAGAAAAAAAAGGGAAAGATTAAGGAGATTTAAATCCAACCTAAAAATTATTAAATCCCAACAAAAAGATGAAATAAGAGAAATAAACAGAAAGATTGATGCTTGGCAAAATACCTTAAAGGAAAATATATTAAAAGAAAAAAGAGTAATATTTTTCAATCATTTATTTGTTGTTTTAACTTGTAATAAATTGTTATTTTATTTTAGGTTAACAAAACTAAAACCGAAGCTAACATTGTCTTGAAAGGAGTTAGAGGAAAAATTGAAGATGCTAAAAATCAGATATCATTGTGTGATAATTTAGAAAAATTAAGAAAATATAGACTTCAAAACTGTGTTAACAAAAGAAAAAATCCACTTTTAGAAAATTCCTTAAGTATATTATTATAAAATAAATTGATGTATATTATTCTTGTGAAATTTATACTCAATATTATTTGTTATAGATAAATTAAAAAAACTTTGGCAGCAGAAATTAACAGACTACAATAAAGAAGAAGAAGAATTGAAAAATATGCTTATTGAAGCTGAAGCAAAAAAACATGAAAAACGAGAAGTCGAAATTCAAGAAAAGTTTGCAGAATGGGATCAAATACTTTTTGGTCCAAATTTTAAGTCTCATGAAATGGTGTTTGATAATCATACATTCCTTGAAATACGGTATTATTAATATTTAATACTAAATATTCATATAATTATTTATTAATTTATTATAGGAGAGGCTGGGATAAATATGTTGTCGATGAAAATGAAATATCATCATCTAGCAGTATTCCTTTAGGTTGGATTTTACCATTAGTACCTTGTAATACTGATTGGGCTAAATATTCCAATAAAGCTAATATAATGTAATAATAATTGTAATAAATAATGCACTTATAAATTAAAAAACAAAAAAATATTATTTTTTATTATCTGTTGTGTATATATATTTTTTTTTTTTTATAACATTTTATCATTTTAGCTAAGCCAAAATTGTATGTTTACTTGCCAAGTATGCTAACCCTTATTTTTGCTATAATAATGAAATTATTCAAATGTGTCACCAAACATTCTGGCCCCTGCATCATTGCTTATTTTCAAACTTCTATCAAAAATAAAAGAATTTCAATTAATTAGATTATCACTTGTTGCCTAATTATATTATTATAAAACGATGATATTTTTTTTAGGTTTCTATACTGTTACTTTATTGGAATGAAATCTTTTCAAATTAAAATATCTTAAACTAAAAAAAATTAATCGAATAAAATGGATGTTAATTTTTTTCCGAATTTACATTCAAGGGCAAGTTATTTATATTAAGAGTTTTTGGGAAGTTATTTTTTGTAATGAGCAGAAGTATAGTATAGGTATATTTGAAAATACTGGCATACCCTACAAAAAAAGTCTATGCTCGACTACGGTTATTGGATGGTGCCAAAGTGGTGAATGAAAATTTGAATAAATAAAAGCATGATTATATCTGATTACATATTGGTGATGCCTAATAGCCAGAGAAAATAATATAGGCATAGGCGCCAAGTACATGGGTGCTCGAGCACCCATTGAAAATATTTATTGGGTGCAAAGCACCCAATGGCCAATATATTAATTATAATAGGTAAATCGTAATATCTGAACTGTTTTTGGGTTTTTTTCAATCTGAATCAACCTATGCACTAACTTTATTCACCTTAGTATCTAATATTTTAACAAAATTCAATCTAATATTATCAGTGTCGTGGTCAGTGTTATGATGGTGCTGCAAATGTAAGCGGTCATATCAGTGGTCTCCAAAAAAGAATTTTAGATATTGAAAAACGTGCTATATATGTTCACTGTGTAGCACATACTTTAAACCTTGTGGTCCAAGATGGTATGATGAGTGTAGATAGATCTCGAGATTTTTTAGCAATGATAAGATCTATTATAGTGTTTGTACGCTATTCTCCCAAAAGACAGGCAATTTTCAATGCTCTACGAAGTGACCAAGAATTAAATTCTCAATCACTTCGTCCATTCTGTCCAACCAGATGGTGTATGCGAGTAGTCTTTAAAAACATTATACTACAATTATGCAATTTTAATAAAGTTTTTAGATAATATATCAAAATATAGGTCAGAGAATGGTGCCAAAGCAAGTGGTTTTCTCAAACAATTGCACAAATATGAATTTTTATTTTATACTAAAGTAATGATTAATATTTTTGAGAGGGTTGAAGTCCTCAATGTAGAACTTCCATGAAATAAAAATTTTAATTGTTTAAAATGTTACTAAAAACTTTTATTTTATTATATACTCGGACACTCGGTATTCATTAAAAATTGTATAAAATATTATATTGTAATTTGTAAATATGTTTTGTAACCAGTTTGTAGAAAATTTAGTATAGAGTGTGAGGGGGGAAAGCCCCTCACTAATACTTGACGTCAGTGGCACACAGGATTTTTTTCGGGGGGAGGGGTGTTATTCTATTAATAATTTACTATAGAGATAAATATTGTATAGCCCTAACATTATACTAGGCCTCGGAGAAATTTCGAGGGGGGGTGAAACCCCTTAATCCCCACCACAACCCTGCGTGCACCGCTGCTTGACATTGGTAAGAGCACCCAATACATTTTTGAAAACCTGGCGCCTATGAATATAGGTACTAATTACTCGGACTTTTTAGCAGTAAAACCATAAAAATTGCAAGAATAAAACTAACACATTTTTTTATTCACCAACTTATTAAAAGCTAAGATTTACTTGATTGAAAGCGATAGTCAATAAGATATAAATGTATACAAATACAATGATACTTATGAAACCTTAGTCATAACTAGAATTTCTAATATTTGTTAAAACATAATAATTTCATATTCGATGATAAATAATACAATATTGGGGGACGGTCTAAGGCGTTGGTTGCGATGACGTCGACTCAATTCTTTGATCATGGGCGGCATTTTTCTTCGGGCAAGTCACGGTGTCCGGAGTACAAGTGCCGCCATCTCCCACCCGTACAAGGCAGATACCTACGGGTGCCCATTGTGCCCAATCAAAAATTCTGCCAAACCCTAAATAAAAAACATACAAAAACTAATACAGCTAATGGCCATAGATGCCAGGCTTAATATCAAGAAAAAAAAATGCAATACAATATCATCAAGTAGTACCTACTTAAAAAAAAAAATGGGCTGAAAATGTTCTACTACACCATAAATAGCTGGGAGGGAAATGTCCGAGATTCCTCTCACTATAGACCACTCTCCCTTATACAAGGTGATTCATTAAGCGTAAAACACTCATTATCTCAAAAGTTTTAAGGGTTTTTGAAAATATTTTTTTACATAGTTTCAAGTTGTTAAAAAACAACGTTTTCAATAAAAAATTATATTTTTAAATATTTTTTATCCTTATAATTTTTTAAGTTTTTTACTTTTTTGAATGACGCATAGAGTTTAAATTTCATATTCCAAAGCAGAATATTTTTCTAAGTATTTTGATACATACAAATCGAACTTAGGATGAGTAGTTTATGAGTTATAAGTATTTTAAGTTTAGATGGTAACCCCATTCCACTCCGCCAATCTAAACTTAAAATACTTATAACTCATAAACTACTCGTCCTAAGTTCAATTTTTATGTGTCAAAATACTTAGAAAAATATTCTGCTTTGGAATATGAAATTAAAATTCTATGCGTCATTCAAAAAAGTAAAAAACTTAAAAAATTATAAAGATAATAATATTTAAAAATATAAATTTTTAATGAAAACGTTGATTTTTTAACAACTTGAAACTATGTAAAAAAATATTTTCAAAAACGATTTAATTGATGATTTTTTTTATAGTAGTCAGAAAAATTTAGATAGTAATTAGGTAGTTTAAACGTCGTTACAAAATATACCAGGAGCTAAATCCAATCCGCGACTTGCGGTTGCCCATCTAGATCGTATTATTTCACACAACTAGCCGCTAGGTACACTGATTCCGATTGTTCCGTGAATTTTTTTCTGAATTTGCCCCGTATTGCTGTAGGTCTACTATGCTCATTTTCAATTATGAACCATTTGGTTCATTATTAAAACGATAACCTAACCTAACAGTTCCAATTATAACAATATTGATTAGCTTACACTGCTAACAGAAAAAATAGTCTTTATAATATACCTGTGTCATTATTCTAAATAGTAAATTTATTAAATTTTAAAGCAATTTAATTTTACAAGAATATCATTTTTTTATAGACAACAAATCTAAAATGCTTAAAATTATGCTTAATACAGTTTTATATTTGGAATCCTTGATGCATACAACTGTCAACAAATGTACCTATAATTAACTCTTCTATATATTTTAATCTATGTATATTCTTTAAAAGTTAACAAATACTATAAGTCCTGTTCATGGCAAACTAAAAGTTAATTTGTGAATAGATTACTATAAAACCCTCATCAATGACAAAACGCTTGTCAAGTCAGAGATCAGCATGTAACCTTTCTTGATTTTTAATTTTTAGAAATGTATGCAATATGCATGTATTTTATTACAATATGATTAAACCAAAATAAAATTTACTTTAAGGAAATTATTAATTGCAAATTAATTTATTGAGAAGATATTAGATTATAGTAGAATATAGTAGGTAGAATATCACTGGTTTGAATTTAAGAGGTATACAGTCATTTCGCTTAGTTTAGATTTATTTCATTGGTATTGAATAGCATTCGTGCAATATGCAATATGCAATCTACCGCACAAAAAACAAGTAACAACTACCAAAATGTTTACTTGTGACCTACTATATTATATTTTAAAATATAAATAAAATAGTTTTTAAATAGGACATTTCCATTTTTTTAAATCTAACCACAGGTCCTCCCCCTTTACAATCTTATATAGATTAATAAAAAAATAATCAGATTTGTGTGATCTCATCAGCTGGACCAGGCTTTAGTTAAATTACTATATAACATTTGGTGGTTCATCACATTTACTTTAATTTAATTTCTTTATACAATTTTTAAATATTTTTACTGAAAATTAGAAAAGTGACAGTGGTCCACACTCCACACCCTATAATAGTACCCAATTAATACTACCTAGTTACAATAAGTAATAATTAATTCAACCAAAATATTTAACTGTAATAATTTACCTTTACCAAAATTAGCAAAAATTAGCAGAAAACAATTTCAGAGTACAGAATTTAGTGAAAATTAGTACCTACATAATGCAATGTTAAATAGGTAACTAAAACAAAATAATAAATAGATATATGATTTTATTTATAATATTGTATATTCCACTAATTCTATTTTTAAATGAGGTATCAACTAATATTGAAGGAACTTTATCTTTAATAGTTAAATCACTACAAAGCTTTATAAAAAATTAAAATACATTTTATTGGGCGTTTTTTGATGTTTTTCAGCTTAGTAGCTTTATAATGAATTAACAATTGAAGATAAGGTTCTGAAACTCTTTACAACACTTCTCCTTGCCAATGTGCCCCAAACAACAAAATCCGTTCTCCAGTTTCAGATATCTATCCCTCTAAATAAAAATCTAGCAAAAAATAACCATTTTTTTAACTGTAAAAAGTTAAATATTTTTTTTTTAATTTTTAACTACAAATTTTGTATTTACTTGATAATCCCTTTTAAATGAGATATCAACCAACTTTCTAGCTATCATAGTTTAGGATAAAAGTTAAAAATAGAAATTTTGGGACTGTTCACACAGACGATTTTGTGGATTCAAATCGTTATACCATTTGGGTGTGATATCAGATCACTCTCATTAATATTTTATATTGAAGCTAGCTTAATTACCCACCTACTCAATATTACTGTGTTACATTTTTTTTATTTTCCATTTTAACACAAATTCTTAAAGTTTTAAAAATTCAGACTTTTTTCATTTCAATTACCATACTTACTTGATTAAAAATGAAGAAAGTAAAAATATGCTGAAAAACTCCAAGATTTTTTCAGTTATTCTTACATTTAAAAACCAATAATTATCGATATTTCTTTATCTGTCAAAAAAATTTGGTTAAAAAATGATAAAAATATACAATTTATTAAAAAAATTATATTGTATTTAGTTATATTATTTCCAATATCATTAAGATACAATTATTAATTACTTCTTCCTTGTCTTTCCCATACTTCATACCTTTTCCACGGACGGTTGATACTGAAAAAAGTTAAATATTAACAAGTAAAGCATGTTATTATGACTTATAAGTGGGCTAGATATTTCTACATAAATCTTAAAATGAAAAAAGTGGGTGACGCTCTGCTGTATAGTAGGTTACAAGTGGGTCACTGTAATGGATGATATTTAATTTGAATACAATGATATAATATCATTGCACCTATATGAAAAATGATTCTGAGCGAAGACGGTTACATTACTTGTGCATACAAATCTGGAATCTAGTAAGGTAGTTAAGCTATAATATAAAGCTACTATGGTTAATTCTATTAAAAAAAAATGTATGAATAAATTAACATAATGCTTTGAAACCAATCAAAATTGTATTAATAAAATTATAAGAACTACCATTCATAAATTGTTAAATTTTTGTATAAAAATAAAGTGATATTTCACGGTCTTCCAAGTTGAAGTATAAATCATTAAAGCTACTGATATTGTTTACGAATTCTACTTTAAAAATATAAACCTAAAAATATACAATTGCTTATTTTAAATGCTCATTGTTTTTGTATTTAACTAACCGGCATTGGTGTCCACATTTGTTTGAAGTGCACGTTTCACAGGGCCAAAAGCACCCGACGCAATCATCATCGTCGCAATCACAATCGCCATCGTCAGGATTTTCCATTGTTAATTCTTTATCTTTTTCAGTACTACAATCGCCATCGTCGGGTTTTTTTTTTGTTAATTCTTTTTTATCTTTCTTAGTACTAAAATTTAAGTAATAGAAAGTATATGATGCATAATAGTAACAGGTCAACAACTAGAACAAAATTAAATAAACTCACTTATCCATAATGCTACACACAAACTCCTCTTTAAATTATCTAGTTATTAGTTAATTTCAGCAAATAAGTGTCTGCACAGATCTGAATCTGTGTGTGCTTCTATTTTAATAAGTGGTCCGGGAACTGAAAATTACATCATTACTATTATGTTTAAGTTTAAGATAAAAATTAAATTACAAACACTATGTAGAGAAGATCTTTAATTCTCTGGCTCTCAGAATAGTAAATTGTAATTATAAATCTTAAATATTATGATTGATTTTTTATAACACTGGAGTAAAATAGATAGATTCTGTAATTGATTAAATGTTCAATCACAGACTACAATCAATCTGGGTACCTTGAAACTTCGGTGTTACTTGAAACCAACGGGCAAAGATTTATAAAAACACTAGATAGACGAGTTCCTATTCCATAAAATTACAAATTATAATAATAATAATAATAATATTTATTTTGCAAAAAACAACAAGTGACACATTATATAAGTACGTAAAATAATTATTTGCAGCACCCCCTAAAAGCAAAGCTTGTGCTGGGGGAGCGGTTCTTATATTATATTACTTAAAATAAATACATTAATAATAAATTAGTAATAGTTGGAATTAAGAAGTAGCAAAGTATTTTCTATACAATATTTTAAACATAGTAAAAGATAAGAGTATGAAGAACAAAAATAATTATAACAACATATTAATTATATACCTAATAGACAGATCAAGATTTTTAACATACTTTTTGAATGACTTCAAATTATCAAAAAGGCTAATGTTAATATTTAAGGTTTGACATAGTTTTAGACCGTTATATAAAACACTCATTTGACCAAAAACTTTACTATAGTTAGGTAGGCATATATTAATATTATGTTTATATCTTGTATAATGATCATGATCAATAGGGATAATTAAATTTTTATTTTTATAAAGTACAATTAGTGTATTATAATTAAAAATATACCTAAAATCTTTGACTTTTAGTTCTTTATAAATTAATGTAGTACTTGTTTGAAATGATAGATTTAGAAGATATTTAATAATGCAGTTTATAGTTGTTAATAATCTAGATAGATGATTGTTGTACGTTCCTCCCCATATTGATATACCATAAGTAAAAACTGATTTCACCAAGGATAAATAAATAATTCTTTTATATGAGTTGTTAAAAATATATTTGACTTCTTTAAATATGAAAAAGAACTTACGTAAAATATTGTTTAAGTAATTGATATGACTATCCCATTTAAATCTATAATCTAGAATAAGGCCAAGGTATTTTAGTTCCTTAACATTTTCAAGAATGACACATTTCGACTTACAAGTATTGCTAAAAGCTGAGACACATTTTAGTGAATGGACTATTAAATCGTTAGTATTCGAATTATAATGTAAAAACACTAATATATAAAAATTATGAAGCCGACAAACCAAACAAACGACCAAAACTCTATTATCTATTATCTATCAGTTAATGTATTAATGTGCACCATTATAAAGAACAAAAGAACAGGTTATAAAACGCGGGCTAAATCGGCGGTCAGAACTAGTGACGCCGTAGTTCCATTAACTGCCGAGCGCTGCTGCCTGCTAGTTAGACGTGTCCATGAACTAAGATATACTAGTAACTACATACATAACTTTTTAAGTAAATAAAATAAAATATTATATGGAACTATGGAAGTGCCTTACTAGAAATTCGCTAAATTAGACCGGTTCAAAATTATCCCACATTGTCCCGCACCGGGATAATGAACCATGTAAATGATATGGTCCAAACATCCCGGTGCATTATTTTTCACACCGGTTTAGTCTAAAGGTACAATGCGTCATGGCTAAATATATATATGCATAACATTGTCTGACCGGCTGATAAGGCTTTGTGTCCAGTCCTGTATATCTTAGTTCATGGACGTGTCAGATTTTCATTATTTCATATTATTATGTGTATAATCATTAATCACTATAATCCAGTGGTTTTCAAACTGGGTGCCGCGGCACACTGGTGTGCCTCAAGAATTTACTGAGTGTGCCGCGGTCTTTCGGAAAGTTCAACTATTCGTCCAGGAGGCAGGAATAAAATTATAAAAATAAAATTAATAACAATTTGTTAGCCCGTCATTCGTCAAGCACTCATTTCTAATTAAAATAATTAAATGTACTTATATAAATATAATTCAAAATAATTTTGTTCATCTAATTATTTAGTGCAAAAAAAAAAAGGTCTGTGTGCCTTGAAAATTTTTTGTGGAGCACGGTGTGCCGCGTTCAATAAAAGTTTGAAAACCACTGTAATACTATAATCTATCACAGTCTGGGTACAATTTCACTTAAGTTACTTCCATTTGTTGATTGAAAGTTAAGTTAATTGACGTTTTGAAAACTATGGTGCCAAAAAAATATCTCCCTAGCCAGTAGTCATTAGTTTCGAAGTTATAATCCCTTGAAGTTATTTTTATGCACAACGCTCTTGTTTACGCCGTATTTTACGAATTTATTTTTTTTTTTTCACTTAAGTATTTTAGTGAGTGTGTGCGTAAATGTGGATAATCCAGAACTTTAAGTGGCAACATCTTAGAAACAGAAAATGTTTTGTGACCATATTTTTTGCAACCAACATTTAAAAAATTGCAATTAACTTAACTTTGAAAAAAAAAAATGTTGCAATAGCATAATAAATAATAATATGATATATTCTATCGCAGTGCAATTATAAAATAGTTCGTATCAAATACTATACTATTTGTTTGTATTCTTATTTAATTTTTTATTTAAATAATATATTAGAAAAATAACAAATACCAATTATAGGTATACCTAAGTTCATTGGTGACAGGAACTATTTTTTCTATGAAGCCAACTACCTTAAATTAGTACCCACACACCAATTTTTCACATTTTACACATTGTAAACGCATGTCGCAGGTCGTACATGACTATGTGAGTATAAATTATAAACTAGTATAGACGTCTAGGTCTTGGTGACTGGAGTCATTGTCTTATTGGGATACACACCCGGTATTAAAACAGACTAATAGGTATATTAAAATTGTTAAAAGTTTTCTTGGTAGTCCAGTCCCTGAAGTAACCAAATTTTCGTACTACACACATAGTCCCAAATCTGTAAAATCTAAATTCCCTATTTTTAGATAAACACTTAAAACACTAAAGTAATCTATATGAACCACCGTTCACTACTAAGCTGATAATAATAAAAATAGCTACTCTCAATAACAATGAATAGTTTATAATAATAACTATAATAAGAGTATAAAGGTCGCTCCACACTATGCATGTTTCGCGTTTCATGTTTTCACGTTTTCGTAGAATTTCGTGAATAGTGTGTATAGCTTTTTCATGAAATTTTTTTTCGTGAAAACGGTTTCGTAGTGTTTCGCGAACGAGGCGGTAAAATTGACGAAATCAAAGGACACGAAAATATTTTTCGTACTGTTTCCTGTCGTTTCGTTGTATTTTGTTGTTTTTCGTGTAGTTTCGCGTTTCTCATGTAAACAGGAAGTTCATAATTATTATCACTACGAAACGTGAATCGCGAAACGCGAAACATGCATAGTGTGTATACCTTTCTACGAAACACTACGAAACACTATGAAACGCGAAACGCAAAACGCGAAACGCGAAAAATGCATAGTGTGGAGCGACCTTTAGACGTAGCAACACAAAATATTGTTTACTGTGTGTCTGTCATCTATGTAGAATCTAGATAATAATTATTAAAATGTGGTTTGCCAAAAAACCATTGAAACATAAAAAAACATGTGAAGATATAAAATTATAAATAATATTACTATAAAGGTTTAATCAGAATAACACACTTTTAAATTTCGTACTACACAATGCACTTTTCGTACTATACACAAAGTGTGTCGTAGTACTCACAATTGTATGGACTGTGGTAGTCTTACATTTGTGACAGTGATTGGTACCAGTGGTGGATCTAGGATTTTTTTAAGAGGAGTGCTAGGGTAAGGTCTCATGACTCATATTCTGTTTCTGTATACTCCCATCCTAATGGCAAGAAGAAATAGGTAGGTATCTTTTAATAACAATAAACATAGTTGGAAAATACAAGATATGACATAGATGATATCAGAACATTTTGTCTGCGTTTTTAGTCCGAATATGAGAGTAGCACCGACTTTTTAAGTAGGCATTCAAAATGAATGTGAGGAACAAATGCACTTTATCAACCCCCTGATGATTTTGAATTTTCTTTTTTCAAACGGCTTGGTTTGTTATGCTTAAAATGATGGTGTAAATTTGTGTTGCTACCTGTTGAATCCTAAACACATTCAGGGTTTAACCGGAAACTATTTTTTTAGAAGTTATAGCCTTCTAAAGTTTTGCGATTTTACGTTTGTGCGCCTGCGCGCAACGCTACTTGACTGCCACTCGCAGTGCTATACATAACAATTTTTTTTTCTGCGTTTTTTAACAAAATTCGATCTTGTTGAGATAGAGGACAGTTGAGGAGTTAGGAATTGAAAATAAGTCACTCAGTGTACATGATGATTGTATATGATATAAATTTGTATAAATTAGTATTAAATATATTTTACACTTTTACAGTATTTATTTTAATTGGGCTAATACCTAGTCTAATTATGTACTCAACTATAGTCTATATTTCACCTTAATAATGACGTGATTCATAATATTATTCACCCAAAAAATGACTGTCCCACAAATTGTTAAAATACGTAAAACAAAATAAAAATTTGTTATAAGCGCTGCGCGTGGCAGTCAAGTAGCGTTGCGCGCAATCGCATAAACGTAGCCTTAAATCGCTACATTTAACATAAAAAAGGTGGGTAAGTGACAAGTGTATACAGTATGTCACTCTGCTGTACAATAGGTTAGAAGTGGGTCATTGTAATGGATGGTGTTAAATTTGAATTCAATGACATAATTTCATTGTATAAGAAAAACAATTCTGAGCGGAGACGGTATGTCAGTCTAGGTATAAGAGATATTATATACTTATCTATGGTATTAAAAAAACTTGACCTATAATAAATTTCAAATTAATCATATCACAATATTCATTAGGTACTTATAACGCGTTATACATCAACGATCAACAACAAACCCTGATACTATCATAGATATATATAGTAGTATACTTTAGAAGTTTCAAGTACCCACGAATAATATTATACAAATATACAATCACAACAAAATAACTAAAAAAGTTATTCTAGGTTTTTTATATTATGAAATTTCGTCCATTTTTTAACTTAAAATGACTATAAAAATAAAATTTGCTTATGTATTTTTTAGATTTTTTGGTGACAGAATTAACTACTTACTTGGAATCTTTTTTTAAATTTTCAATCCTTAGATATAAAAGTTAAACATTTTATACATTTTTAACTAAAAGATAATTATTCAATTTAAAATTTGATAAATTTTGTCAAAATTCGATCTTTAAATGCTTATAAAAAAACATTGTGCCTTTATGTATTTTTAATATTTTTCAACTGACATTGTAACAATATCAGGAGCCTTGTATTAAATTTTTCCACTTTTTGGCCCAACAGATAAAACTTTATTGATATTTATAGAAAAAAAAATAAAAAATTTAAAACTGTAATTGTCCGTAAACAGCTCAAAAAGAGTCAAAATATTTTCAAAATTGTATGGTGTATAGGAAATGCTAATATAAACATTCAGTGAAATTTTCATGTATCTACAGTTATTCGTTTTTGAATTACAACAAAATAAGGAAATCGCTACATGAGAAATCGAGTGAAAATCCAATGTTGTAAAAATTTGAATTTCAAACGCTCATAAAAATTTAATTTGACTTTCTTATTGATATTTTTTTTTTGATAAAGATAGATAATCTTATAAGGAATCTTGTATTACATTTTAAAATCTGAGATTTAAAAAGAAAAAGTTTTATGAATTCTTAACTCAAAATAATTTGCTAATTTTCGTGATTTTTCCATATTTTGTCAATTTTTGGACTTTAAATGCTTATAAAAAAAAACTGTGACTAAGGATTTTTAATATTTTTCATCTGCCTTTGAAAAAATATACTAGGAGCCTTATTTTCAATTTGTTTTAACCAACAAATAAAATTTTATTGATATTTCTAGGAAAAAACTAAAAAAAATGGAAAATGAAAATGTCCCTAAACGGTTCAAAATAAATCAAAATATTTTGAAAATCTTATCGTGTATAGAAAATGTAAATATAAACAATTAGTGAAAATTGCATGTATCTACGGTCATTTGTTTTAAAGTTACACCAAAAACCAAATTCAATTTTGTGTAATAATTCCCGTTTTTCCTTAATTTTTCTATTGTTTTTCTTGGCGCTATTGAAAATTACTGGGAATTTTAAATTTTGACCTCCCCAATGCCCCAACAATATTCACTTTCCAATCGAACAAGATATTGAAGTTGAAAATCGAAGCTTTATTTTGACTACTTATCGTGTACACAGACACAAAAAAAAATTTTAAAAAAATTAAAAATTAAAAAAAAACCCACATCATTGTAAAATCAATACATTCATCGTTCCACTCAGAATCTAAAATATCAATGTAAATTAGGAAATTATTTAAGTATATATTTATAATATGTATTGAAAAATATAATATGATAAAAACGTCAATTCTATGACGAAAAACGGGTACATATATTTTGCTTGGCTCCTATAGTTCTATGTTGATATTTGGCAAAGACATCGATAATTCAATTTTCAAGGTATATAACTGTACCAAAATAATATCATGATATATTTATACATATGTTTTAAATATAATAATGAATATGTGGTGAACCTATATGGATAAATTGAGTAGATTGTATCATTGTAGGTAGCATTGATTTGTGTTCACGTAGTACAAATATTATTATACACACTTGAACATAAAGGACAATGAGTTCCTATCAAGTATCAATTATTATACTATATTCGTGAGATTCTAATAAATTGTTCACCCAAATCAAAAATCAGGACATCAGGTAATAAATTATATTATTTATTCCTAAAATAATATATGATCTAGTGATTTACATTAATTATATAATTGTATTATAATTTCTTATCAAATATCAACGGACAACAGTCTACAGCTAAACCACGGCTAAACAGTAAACATATGGTTTAAATTTCAAGTTTATCCCACAATCACAATTACGTGAAGAGCACCGAAAAACATTGCATTTTTTTCATTACACATTTTTTAACCTCCATTCATACAGACGTATTAATGTCAACTATCATTACCTTAGGCACCTAATAAAGAATCCAAATGTAAGTTATTGTAAAAAAAGTAGGTAGCTGTGAAGAAAAAATGTAGAGTAATTATTAATTACGATTATAATAATAAATAATTACAATAATAATAGGTACAGATTTTGGTGATATTAATGAACTGTTTGCCAACAAGTTTTGCTTTTGTTTTTATTTTTTTTGGAGCGTGTCATAGATTCCCAATTTAAGTGTATACAACTATAAAAAGATAGTTATAAGAAAAATGTATTTAGTTCTTGTAAATTAAACATATACCAATTATTTCACTTAAAAGTATTAGGTTTACCTAATGCATATTTTACTAAAGTTTAGAAGACCTAACGAAGGGATAAGAAACTATCAATAACTAAAAATAATGATTTGAGTATCGACATTTTCTGAAAAAAAAGCTTTACCAGAATCCATTAAAAAATATAGTGATTACCTTTTGAAATATCAAAGTTGATTTTGCTATTGATACACCTGTGTTTAAAAATTTTGAAATTGTAAAAAAATTGCTTGGTGAAATTAAAGAAACACGTCTTTTTTCGTTAAAAAAAACCCACGGATAATAGCATAAGATACACTCTGTATATTTAAACCAGGGAACACGGACTAAGATAGAATATGATAGTCTATAGATAGTTGTTAGTTCTATGCCCGTGGTCCGTGCCCTGTCCTCGTGATGGTCTCTTAGATCATAATAATTATGGTAATTATAGAATTCGATGTATTTGATCTAAGAGCCATAACAAATTAAATTAAATTCGTCATGCTAAAAATGTTAAATGATCTGAAAATATTTTTATTTTTTTGCTGATATATTGTGGTATTGTGATTATGTTATATTCTGTGCTTATACTTTATCAGTTAATACTTTATCTTCAATACTGATTTCCAGTTGCAGTAAAATGACAATACAAAATATGTTGTCCAATGTTGGTCTAACTGTGACCTACTTATCATCATACTAATATTTTATATTTTATCTTTTTGTTTTCAATTTAAAAAATATTTATTAATTTATTATTTTATTATTTGTAATTATTACTAATTTTACTAATATAACTAATTTTGTTTATACATTTGTAATATAATTTCTATTTAATATGTATATTTTGTACATAATTTCCCATATTACATTCAACATTCCCTGTTCTGAATAACTTTGGATGCTGCAATATTTTAACTAGCATACGCCGGGCTTAAGGTAAATACAATTTATGTAGTGTATATTTTGATTCTCTTTATACTCTATCTTGAGTCGTGACTTTACTCGTATTTTTAAAACATAAAATTCATGATTCGGTTTTTGGTGTTACTGTTGTTTTAGAATGGCACAAACAAGGCGTGTGCCAGTCTTTGGTTCACGGCCCCCATGTGCATACCAATCCAGACTTGATGAACGTAGCTTACAATTACGTATGGCTAGATTGGAACGGTCCAGAAAGTCAGATAAACCGGAGGATTTTGTTTGCTATGAAGACTCGGATGAAGAAGAAGAGAGCACAATGTCATTATGTACTATGCTAAACTCTTCTTATAATTTTGTTGATTATATAAGAAATCGTGAATATGGAATGCGAGAGTATCGTTCAGTAAATCAAAATCATGGTACAAGGCATATACTAACACATGACTTATTCAAAGAACGGTCTATACCATTAAAAACAATGAATAAAGTTTTTTGTTCACAATGGCTTAGTAGTAAACAAATTGTCTTTGGTACAAAATGTAATAAAGTAAGTACACTGAATACCTATAATTAAAGCATTTCTAACATTCTAACATTTACATTTTAGCCATTTAGAAATTATACTCTTAAAATTACTAGTAGGATTTAAAATTGCATAATAATCATTACTATTAGCCGTTAGGTATATAAAATACACAGTATACAATTATACTTAACAGTACCTACCTACAGAACTATTTTATATAAAAAAAAAATTTTTAAAACTACATTAAAGAATTTTTTAATGATAAAATAATAAGTTTTTTCTTTATTGTATGGTGAAATGAACATTTAAAAGCTAAAATTTTAAAAGGTACTGGTTTGTAATTGCCACGCCCGGCTTGTGAAACTCCGTCATCCATATAATCGGTGACTAAGTGATTAATTCCATTGAAGGTAAATATTTTCTGAAGCTCCAAGTTCCTATAATTAATTTAGAATTTATTTTGTTATGTATTTTAACAAGTTAAGAATGATGATTAAACCAGCGAAATATATTTATGTTTTACAGGACACCCTTTTTTTTTGTTTTATTGTATGTAGTTATGTATGCTGAAAATGATGGTGGTCGGACTTCGTTTTGAAGTTATAGTTATTAAGTGATAGTTATTTGAAGTCCGAGACCCATCCAAGGTTGTTTTACATAACAAGCAGTGGGATATTTTCGATTTTAATTGTCCAAGCTAGGTGTATATGTGCTTTTAATAGTTTTGTTTTAACTCCAAAACCCATCCAAGGTAGTTTTACATAACAAGTTGAGGGATGGATTCAATTTTAATTATGACCACACTTGGTGTATATGAAAATACTTTAAACTTCAGTTAGCTATAAATTTATTACTAAGTTGGACCCAACAAATCCTATCTTCACCATTTAAAGAAAGCAAAAAAAAAGTTGTCTGGTAAAACAGAAAGGTTCCCCATTGAGTACCTACATAATATACTAGTATTAATACTAAATGGTAATACTAATATTATCATTATTATTAATTTGTAATTTTTGGAAATAGGTATTTACTATTTAATAAAAATAAAAATAACTATCACACAAAAGGTATAGAAGGTATTCGTTATTTTTATTCTTATGGGTTGCAAGACAATAACAAACCAAAGTGGCAGAGTGATAAAATTTCCACATGCCCAGGTGGGACGATAACAAACTAGTATCTTATAAAACTCATTTTATAATCTGCTCATATTCCATACAATTAGTAAATAGATATCTAAAAATGTTATATTAAATAAAAATGTGGGCACATAAATAAATCATATTTTAATATTATTGACTACTTAAATTATACTTAACAAATAATAAGTTGTATTATGCATTAGCTTTATTACATATTACATTTGTTTTACTGTTATTAATAGTTAATGGTTTATAATGTAAAATCACATGAACTGGACCAAATACCATCAATAAAGGGACGTATAGATGAAGCAGCTGATCAACAAAGTGGTATTCATTCGTTAAAAATTAATCCATCCAGAACGTTATTGGCAACAGGCGCATATAATTCTAATGAAATCGCTGTATATAGGTTGCCAACATTAGATCCTATTGTTCTAGCCGAGGTAAACAACATTAAAAATAAACATGTAACTGTTATTTACATTATTATTTTATTAGGGTGCTCACAAAGATTGGATATTTGACATTGAATGGTTGGATGATGAGTTTTTTGTTAGTGGATCACGGGATACCAAACTTGCTCTATGGCAAGTTCAAGATAAATACCAAGAAAAGTATGATTCTGATGGTGACCTCATACAACCAGTTACTCAATTCCTCAATCCTGCAGTTATAAGAAGCTGCAAGACAGCACAAAAAGTCCGAGCAATCACATTTAATAAGAGTTTAAAAGAAATGGTTACATTGTCACTAAATGGATATGTTCATGTTTGGGATGTTGAACGTTTTAGACAAGTAATTGCAATTTCAATTATTATTACTTCTTACAAACAAATTTATTTTTAATCTAATAAGATATATTCTAAATAGTGTTGATTACTTAATTTAATAGTTACTAACGTGATCCCAAGTATAAAAATGTAAATGAACCTCCATTTCCGGTCAACAAATAAAATGTTCACAAATACATATTTATACAATTCTGAATTTTTTATCTTATTATTCATATCTTATATTGCATTACAGAGGTTTTCAAGAAGATTATCTTCTTGTCAGGACAATGTCTGCATGGCAATGAAAAATGATAGTAGTTTATATGCTGTTGGATGCCGTTCATATACACTGTTACTTGATTCAAGAACTTTACACACCATAAAAAAAATCCCTGCAAGATATAGTGGATGTGGTTTGTATATTTTAATATTTATCAAATGTTAAAATTTGTTCTAGTCTGTTCCACAAGAGAACATGCTGGTTTTGTGCATCCACTGTGTCCCCTTCTATTGAAACTAGTTCCTCCATGGCATGGTGTTGAATGGGGATGCGCAGATAACCAATTTTTGTCTGTCCATGACATGATCTCTTATGGAGCGGAGTATTACAATATATTTTTCTAGTATGAAAAAATTAGGACAAACATATTGTTTAATTTGATCACACAACTTTAACTATATTTATTAGAGATTTATGATTATAATTTAATTAAATCCATCCTAATTTAATTATTAATTTGTTGTGTTGCAGGAATTAGGTCTTTAAGTTTCCAGGATAATGTAATTACAATTGGTACAGGTGTTGGGGTTATAATGTTCTATGATATACGGGCTGGAAAGTACTTAGAATCTAGTATTAACTCCAGTAGAGCAGTTGTGTTAAAAACAAGTAGAGGTTATGTTGTAAGTATCATCATTTAAAATTCATATATAGTTTGTTAATTAATACAATTTGTTATTAGTATCCTGATGAAGATTTCATGGTGGATCAAGGATTTCAACAAGTCAAATATACACCTGCAATTTATACACATTGCTACGATTATTCAGGAACCAGATTATTTTCTGCTGGTGGACCGTTACCAGCCAATTTATGTGGCAATTATGCAGGCTTATGGCAATAATATTATTACAATTTATTGTTTAAATATTGTTTGTAGTATTCTCTTACTACATAAAATATTTCTTCCAACAATGGATAAAATATTTCGGTATTTTGTGAGTTGTATTCCTCGAGTCATTAAAAACAAACTACAAAATATTGAACAATATTATTGTACACGCAAGTTAATTGTGCTATGTAATAATCAATATATTATCTAATTGGTTTTGAGGTTTGAACATGAAATACTGAGCTTTTATAAAGTATTTCATGTTCTAGGAGTAAGAACTAAGACTATACTTGGCTGGAATGAGTGTTTTTATCTAATAATTTTATTGAAATAAACATCTTCAATTTTACAATTAATGTAAAAATAATTAAATAAGTTTCAATTGTGTAGCAATTGAATACTATAGTTAAAGAAACATTCATTCGTCTTGTATTAAAATAATTAACTACTATATTTCTTTTTTTTCATTTGGTTTGGTTTTTAATAATATTTCAAATTATAATTAACAATCTTAGAAATAAAAAACAATATTCATTAGTAAATTAGAAATATATTCCTTGATACATCAAATAAAATTCATAGTGATGTTTAATTTTTTTTTTTATTCATGTTTCTATATTTGATTTATTTGTATGTTAAAATCTTCAGGAAATATTGCCATATACTTCATATATTTAATCAATTTATAAAACATGTAAAACTGAGTTTGTAAAATCAGCAAAAATAATTGCTATGAATTAGGCAACACTTTATTTGATGACGCTGCAGTTCTATACATGATAAACTCATATTCAAAATAAATAGAGAAATAAAAAAAAATCAACCAAGATTAATGTTTTATACCAAAACTATTAATTTTAAATATGTTCAGTCTCCCCAATGTGTAGCCATTAATTGATGTTTAGGTACATTGTAATTTTTTACTTTTTTGATAAATGTTCAAAAATAATTTGTTTTTGAAAAAAATGTTTGAATATATTTTAATAAACAATGTTCCTTATAAGTTTTACACCAGCAATTAATAACCCATTGAAATGATATAGTGATGTTTTCTTTTTAAGAGTGTTCGGGAGTTCTTATTTTGACAATATTTGATATTCAAATGTAAAATAATGGAGTTTCCTCATAAATTTTGTTATAGCTTATAAAAAATACTGATCATAGAAACTTAAACCATTTGAATATTACTTAAATTATAATTACAAGTATAAAAAATTATTAAGCCTTATTTTAAGCTATTTATAGATTTATGAAATTTGTTTTCAATAAAATTAGATAATATATTTTTGTTTTGGTAAAAAAGAAAGAAATCGTTTAAAACAAGGTTCTTCATAGTTATTCTTAAAGGAATTGAAAAGGCATTGTTTTTTTTTTTATGAGTTTTTGAAGTTTACATTTTCACAAAGTATGTAAATTATTAATATGTTTTCCATATATTTAGACAATTTTAAGCTATTTTTATTGTGAACATATTCATATAATTTCCATTCTACTTCACCTTCTCGGTATTTACTTTAGTTAATAACAATAATATACATTTTATTTAATAATCCAACACAATTTTATGGTTGTATTATACCTACATGTATAGTATGTAAGACTGAGTATATCACATAAATTAATATATTTTCAAATATTCGGCAACAGTGTTGCAGATTTTATAAAAACTAATTTTCATGCTTTTTTTTGGATTTGGAGTAACATATACATCATACAATTAACTTGAATACTTAGTGTAGAAATTGTAAAAAGAATCATAATAGAATTACTCAGTAAAAATATTTGTATATCTAGTATATTTTATGTTTGACAGACAAAACTTATGGATTTAAGGTACCTAGTCAATTGTGCAATTTAATTATAAATAATTATAAATAAATATAATATCTAAATCTTTGTCTTAAAAGATATTTATGTGAAATAACACTCACTGAACACTATTCAAAATCGGTCACCCAAAAACTGTATACCTATTGTATGAATTCTTGTCATCTAGAACGAACATAACCTGATTGGAAAGTTCCACAGTTGCCTCAAGCCCTCAAAGGCAAACTGGACATCACCCTGTCATATTAAGCACTGCAGTACTGCACAATATTATGTAAATATTAATGTCTCAATTTAAGAATTATAATGTGCAGTTTCTTTAAAAGAAACTTCTTCTGCACTGCCACCCTCGGATGAGTAAAGAAATACAAATTTGCTCCCAATGGCCATTATTGTAAAACCGAATTCATCTTTATACAGTATCCACTCAGTCTTAAATAATTAAGAGGGTACACCTGCGTGCGTTGTATCCGTCTTACAAATGTACAACATAGTAAAAACTGTTTTGCGCGGGACAACTTTACTCCCTCTGTATTTATAGCAGAATTATCAAAATTCTACAATGCATAAGGAAGAACTTTATCTGTGTCGTAGCGTTTTTATTTCTTTTATAGCATTTACCAACTATTTTTAATAATTAAATGAATAAAACAAAAAAATCCTAATGTTCTCAAAGTGATAACTTTAATTGTATTTATGTTATTCAAATAATAAAAACGCTACGACACAGATAAAATTCATCCCTATGGGTTGTGGAATTTTGGTAATTCTGCTATAAATACAGAGGGAGTAAAGTTGTCCTGCGCAAAACAGTTTTTACTATGTTTTACATTTGTAAGACAGAGACAACGCATGCGGGTGTGGCGTCCTCTTAAGTATAAAACAATTGATTAAGCAAACATTGCTGGGAGCCTTCCTATTATGTTATTTATGTCTAATGTTCCTATGTCACCACACTTACTCATTATACCTTGTCTGTTGTATAGATTGTAAATATTCTTTTTTAAAAAAAAAAAAAAGCAAACATAATAATACTCATAAATGCATATTATTAATATTTAATTCCCTTACAAATAAACAAAAATATATTGCTTGTTGTATAACAAGATTAATTACATTAACACTTTGATTGCAAATAGATAATGAAATTCCGAGATTGACATAATTTTGTAAATTAAAGTTTATTCTCTGCACTAGTGGGATGGGATGATTTGTATAAAATTGGACCTTAAAAAAATAAACAAAATACTACTAACTGATACTCATTTAATAATTATAAATAATTTGTTGATAAACTGGTTGGTCGATTTCATGTTCATACATAAACAGCCAGAAATGTGACATATATTTCTAATAAGTATACTATTATTTATCAAAAAAACATCTAAAATGTGAAACTTTGCTATTGTTCACTACATAAAATAAATACTTAATAATTAATATTGATTAAAATACAATTTTTTTTAATTACAATATTTCATCACGTGCCTAAATGTATTATTAAAGTAGAGTAATCGTCCAATTTTGAGCTATTCCGACAGCAGGTTTCCGCACTGTTAATACTTGATTATGAGTATTGTATAAAACGGATAATTCTGACAAACTACCACCATTGACCTGTATACTGGCTTTGGTAAATACATTGGGAATACCAACAATCATGACTTTTTCCACCCATGATTTAGAACTGAAATCTTTACAATGTAAACATTTTGAGATCAATTGGTTGTTGATGTATTCATATTCAACGTAGATAAAGTGTCCATCCCGGTATTCAAAACTTTCCTCATCATCAATATACAATGATCCCTTAGCGATAGCTTTCAGGTCAATTGCTACAATTAAAGTGTATGGGTCGTCCTTCATTAAGACTGATGATCGGCGAACACGTTGCTTAGTAGGAACTATTGTACCACCGCGTTGATACACAGGCACCTTGTTGATTGGCGCTTGTATTTTCATCAGCCCATTAGTTTTGATTGTTTGGTAAGTATCTCTATCATACCATATTTCTTCGTGACCAGGGAAATAACAAGTCAACTCTTGTACATTTTGATCTAATACAGGACACACCAACAAGATATCACCAACCATAAATTCATTGTCGATGTTGTTCAGTTGTTCTTCATGAGGAAACTCAAAAAATAATGGCCGTATAACAGGTGCTCCGGTTACTTCATGGTTTTTAAACAACGAGTACCACAGTGGTAACAATGTATATCTTGTTCTGATAGCATCACGGATCAAAAATGTAGTCTGTTCATCAAATAACCACGGTTCTCGACGTTTTGTATCTATGTGAGCATGACTTCTGAAAAAAGGCAAAAAGGCACCAGTTTGGTACCATCGGATAAGTAATTCTTTATCAGGGTTATTAAAGAATCCGCCCACATCTGCACCGCAAAATGATATACCCGAAATTGCCAATGAGAGACACATTGGTAAAGATATTTTTAAATGACTCCAGTCAGCCATATTATCACCAGTCCACACAGCAGCAAAACGTTGTGTACCAGCAAAATGAGATCGGGTCAAAATAAATGGTCGTTTTTTGCCATTTGATCGTTTTAGTAGACCTTCATATGTGCTCATGACTTGCAACAGTCCATAAATGTTATGTATGTCTCTGTGTTCATAACCACCATGATGAATACAATCCTTTGGCATGGTTACTTCTGGTCCATTGAAAACAGAAGGTTCATTCATATCATTCCATATAAAAATGTCCTCTGTAGGACCGACAAAATTATCAATAGAATAACGAGAAGCATAATAATCTTGTACTTTAGGGTTCATGAAGTCCAAATAACTAGAAGACCCTGGCCAACACCAACCTTCGTACACGTCACCATCTTTATTCTTCACATATAAATCATTATTGATTGCATCATTGTGAAGAAAGTAGTTGGAATCACGTTTGATATGTGGATCAATAATAGTCACTAACTTTCTTCCTCTGCTAGTTAAATTATTAACCATTTCTAAAGGTTCAGAGAATTTAACTGGATCCCAGGTAAAATATTTTTTACTATCTGTATACTCAATATCTAACCACATGACATCCATAGGTATGTCGTTGACATCAAAATTTGTTTCTACATCGTGGACATCTTTTTGGTCATTGTAATTCCATCGGCACTGATGGTAAGCCAAAGAAAATAGTGGAGGTAATGGAGTGGTTCCTGTTAGTGAAGAATATTGTCTGGTTACATCCAGAGGTTTAGGACCCAACATAATGAAAAAATCAATGATGCCACATTCAGAAATAAAATGAGCTCTGGGAATGTCTTTTTCAGTAGACGATCCTGAAACTAAATTAACTATGGATTCCACAACTGATGTGTGTTCTGTGTTTCCTTTTACACCTGCAATATCTACCCATGTTTCAGCAGCATTCAACCAAAACACCCCGACACTGTTCTTTTTTCCATGTCCCATTAAAAATGGAACAGCTCCGTATAATCCCATTCCATTGTACAATTCATACTCAAAAACATCCAAATTATAAAATCGATACGGATCATTCCCAGTGGTACCTTTGAGAGCTAAACTGTCAGCATGTTCTGGCAGTCCATATAGAGAAGTAGACGAATATAATTTGAAGTCCATTGAAACTGCTGAAGGTCCACGTGGCTTAGAATCCTGATGTTCCTTAAAATATTCTTCCCACGACCCTATTTCATTATCTGCAATAGATTCTGGTTTAGGCCTATAGTGTTCAAATTGCATTAGATTATCATGGTTCACCCCTATGGTCAACTCTTCGTTAACATAAACATCCAATTTAAATGGGGCTATTGTGATATACACCTTAATAATTTTACTCAATTCTAATTCGACAGTTGATGCATTTCGAGCCATAATCATTGACTCTGTAATTGGTTCAGATACAAGAGCATGCACTGGTTGAAACCTGTTATACATTTGATTCCCGTCTTTGTTGATGCGAAGACGAAGTGTACTATCCTTCAGACCATCCAGCCGCATTCGTAATGAAACATCATCATAGTTTGTATTTGATATCAATGCTTCGAAGTATTTATCCGTCAATAGAACACTGTCTGGCACTAGTTCAAAAGCGGTTTTTTGGTTTTTGTTCATGGAGCGACAACGCTTACAAAAGTTACTTTGTTCGCATGTTTTAAAATTACCACGGTCAACCGAATATACGGTTGAACCAATAATACATACCAAAAAAAGTATTACGTGCAGGAAACTACTCATTTTATACATAAACGTGTATGACAGGTTTACTATTAATTATGCAATTTTAAGTTAACAGAACACACATTGACATTGTCTTAAAACAAAAAACGTTATTGTTGTTTAAGTCAATTTGAAAATGGTTTATACCGAGCTAGGTAGTTGTAAGACTTGACATTAATATTATAAGTATTATTATGGTTTAAGAAAAAAGTAAAAAACAAATCGTAGTATTCGAACACTTGATACTTATCTCGGTACTCGGTCGTCACTACTCACTAACACGATTTAACTATTTAAGCATGTTGTAAAATGTTTTGTGGAACTACAGATATTGCACCGTAATCACTTGCGATTTGTACACTATGTCACTATAATATAATAATAATACGAATAATATGACTACTATAAAAAAGGTCTAAAAGTAAAAAAGACTTCATTATCATTAATTATCAAATTATTATTATTATTGCAGGACGCCTTCAGTAGTATCATAATTCATAGAACAATGTATTTCATACTACTACAGGCCACAGCTTACTAACAACCTTAGATCATATACTATGGATGGAGCCACTGCATATTATTTTGAAGCCGATATTAGCGACGAGTCACCGAATTAGGTGATCGATATGCGCATGCGCGAAACAACTCGTCGCATAATTATCCATAGATTACTATCACCACAAATAATAATAATAATCATTAATTCATTACCTATCGGCTACGGTAAATTTATTATTTTATATCTTACTTCTTACTTCGTAGCTAGTATTTTCGCTTAAAAGTTAATACTTATTTTATTTTGTTATTTTACTAATTAGTAATTATTATATTATCATAGTAGGTACCTATTGGCTATTATACCATTTATTTTTTAAAATATATAATTGTTAAAACATGGTAGTCATTGAATTGTTTGTCATAATATTATTTATTTGAATCATTTTACTATTTTCATCATTATTATTATAATAATTAATAACAAATAAAAACAAAATTGTGATTACAATATCAACAATTAGAAAATTTATTGGTTATGGAATAAAATTTGTTTTGTATAGTTATGCCTTATGTTACGACCACTAATTGCAAAAGTATGTGATTTCGCAAAGTGGTGGAGTCTCAGGGTAATATAACAATCAACTATTAATTTTAGTAGCTGGCTACGGTGATTATCTAACAGATCTTGTTGTAATATGTGCTCTTTTATTTCTTTTGAATTGAATATGGTGTTGTCAGAGCTCAATTCATTCAATGCTTTTAAAGATAATATTAATTTAATATTTTTTTTCCTCAATAAATCTTCATTACATATTCTAATTATATATTCTGTCACTAAACATGTTTTGTGAACATCGGAAGATACGTTTATTAATTTCCCTCTATTTTTTAGCTGAAACAACTTTGAAGAATTTTGATTGTTATTATCATCAACTGTTAGAAATGAATCACATGTCTTACAAAGTGCCTTATTTTTTTGAATCTTTCGTACAATGAAGCCACTTGTGTAGTGTACGACATCCACCACATATTCTTCTAGCTCAGGCATATGGTAACAATTATAATCATGATCAAATTCATCAAATAAAATTTGCTCCTCAACGTCGATTTCAGTGTAAATAGCGTCTGCGTCTGTCCTTTTGCTTGCACTAACATAAAGTATATTAGAAGTATCAAGTGGCGAACAATTAGCATAAACTGAACCTTCTATATTATGTCGAACCAACAAACGCTTGTAAGCGGATCTGAATTGTATCACATTCGGGTTGTTATTAAATCCGCCTCTGCTTCTCATAGCACTAAAAAATATCTCAATATGATCTTGGCTAAGCTTATAAGTCAATAAAAATGACATTCTTTCCTTTTGTAACTCTTCAAATAAATTTATTGTATTAGTAAGACATATGATGAGACCTAAAAACCCAGTTTTTCTTTGGCTTTTTAATACCAGTTCTCCTTCTGAATTTGTTGTTAATGGTTCAAATTTTAGACCCTCAATATATAATTTGAATTGTTCAAGAAATTGCTTAGCTTTAAAAACAGTTTCTTCATTTATTGGAAAAGCATAATCAGAAGTCAGATAGTCAGAAGTTGGGGAGAAATTAAACCAAGGCTTAAAGTTTTCAGAATAATAATCAAAATTGGCTCCCATTATTTTGCACATAGACATATTTGATGATGCTCCGTCAAAAGTGATTGAATAACACTTTGCTCCTGTTTCTGCAAACAATTCTAAACATTTTGTTAAGAGGTTGGCTCGTTCAGTTCCGGTAAGACTATGGATCAAAAAGTATCCTAATGGAATCTTCCAATGTCCATTTATACAAGTCGCTAAAAAAACTAAAGCATTACTAGCTTCTTGAACATTATCTGTAATGTTTTCAGCACCGGTCCCTAAATCGACTCCTCCATAAAATTTTCCATTCAAAAATACAACTTGTTTCCGAATGGCCATTTCGTCCAGAGCTATGTTGCAAATTATGGGATTTGGCGAATGTTCTACTTTGGATTTTATGGCCTGAAAAGCTTCATTTGTGAAACCAGGTTCACCTCCGACAACAGAATACCATTTTTTCAATGTAGCTGGATGAGGCAATAACTTTCCGAATGTTTTCCTAACAAAAAAGTAAGCTTTAGCTGAATAAAATTGCAATGTTAAAGCAAAGGAACGTATTTCTTGTGAAAATTTAGCATTTCTTGATCGAAGACTTCTGTTCAAAATTTGTTTTATTGTATCAGAAGTTTGATTCTGTAAAGTAATTAATTAAAAATAAATATATTTTCATAACTAATTATACTTTTATTTACCATCACCTCCATGTAACTTGTTATAATTGTCATTACCGTTACCTTAACATTAGCAAAATATAAAACTATTTAAAAAAAATAAATCACTTACAACAAAATAGTCATTAATCACTGTATACATGTAGTAGCAATATGTACTGCTTGCATCTAGTAAATCGTGCACTTCACTTCTTTAATTTGTGTAGTGAGTGGATATTAGTTGGCAAAAAAAACAAATACAGTAATATAAAATGATTAAGTACAAACATATACTGTTTTTAGTAACGAATAATTATTTTGATACTTTTCAACATAGAGTATTTTTTAAGGTATTTTAAACACACACACAAATTAATTTTCAACATAACCCAAAAATTGTTAATAACAACATGCATAAACTTTATTGAACTTTCAGATATGTTATTTAGATTATTAAGATTATGGACTTACAAAAAATTTAACAAATACATTAATTGAAGAACTTTTTCCATTTCTGTGTGTAAGGTGGACTAACTCGATCAGAATTATTTTTATAGAAATAGATGACATTAGGTACATAAAACCATATTGTTGTAACATTTAAACTCTCGGACACTTAAACCATGACAAGTAGAATAAATATACACACAACAATCTTCATAAATAATTAATACCAATATCGAATCATGAGCTTCTTCAGTGAGAAGGTTTGTTGATTTTAAATGCTTTAAAAGCGCTTCTAAAGATGACAATTTATTTTTTTGCCGTCTAATGGTTTGATTTAGAACTTTAATATTATTTCTTTGAACCATGACCTGAAGCTTAGCCCTGTTGAAATGCCTTTTAGCTCTCCTTGGGGTGGCAAGGTCAGGTGTTTTAATATCACCAACAAAGCATTTTCTTTTTTTATGAGTAGGTGTATCAATTACTAAATAACAAATATATATAATTAATTGAGAAAGAAAGAAGTTAGTAACATTTATTAGTTACCTTCAGTATTACTAGTAATCAAAATTGGTGATGATGGCTCCTCAGACATAATTTTATCTGGACTCAAGTCGAGTTTGCGTTTTTGAATTTCTAAAATTATAAGAAAATTGATTTAAATTAGTGATTTATATTGAAATAAAATAAAATAAACTTAAAAGAATAAAGATAATCATAAGAGAAAGATATTTTACAATAGGCTATCTCTACATTTAAACAAGGCCATAGGTGATTTAAATAGGAAATTTAAAAAAATTCATTGTTACCATAAGCATTATGCAGAAATTAAATTAAATAACTACATAGTATTTGTATTACCTGCTGAATTGTCAATGGAAGAGGTAGGTTGTACTGGAATTAAATCATGAACCCTAGGTGTGGAAGGAGCATTTACTGTTTCATTACACTTTCTAGACAACATTTTTAATATACAAAAAAACAATTAGGTACAAGTGTTTATAGTAGAATATGAGTTACTTAATACATAATATATTAATACAAACAATACCTAATAATTTAACTAACTTTTTAATATGCAAAGTAGGAACTGAGCCACGCTTCAGAACATTTTTATTTAATCCAGTATAGCAATTTTTTTCAAAATGAACTGAACATAGTTTACGCTTAGGATAAATGTCTGATTCACTAAATCCACAGGCCTCCATCCATTTTAGCCGTAAAGCTTGGTCTTTAGGAAAACTAAAAATTTTTAAAACATCATAATTACTTAACACTCAAACTTCTTTTAGATTCTGAGCGGAGCGATTAATGTATTGGTTTTACAATGATGTGTGTTTTTTTTTTTATTTTTTATTTTTTTTTGTGTCATCTATTTGGTACTTGGGGGGGGGGGGGGGGTCAAAAGTAAACTTAAATTTAAAACAAAGATTCTCATAAATAATTCATACTGTAGGTAACCGAAAAATTTAAAAAATATATGAACACATTTATTTTTTACAGACATTTTAAATTCAAATTTGGACGAAATTACATATTAAAACCAAGAATAACGATTTAAGTTTTTTTGTTATAATTTAAAAATATTATTTGTTGGTATGTGAAACTTATAGAGTAAATTGTTATACTTTTATATACATGTAATGACATTTTAAAATGTAATTTTTTTGGGAAAAATGAATTTAACCAACTATAGTAAACACTAATGCCTAAAACTAAAATTAATTACTTTATTCACAATATAATCCACCTTTTTTTACTAATTTACTTACTTATGTAAAGATAAACCTGGATTCAACTTAATGGACCGTAAGCAAAATATACACGCATTATAATTATTCACTTTCTTACTCATGATTTATTATTTAAATTTTAAATATTTAATTATTTAATAACACTATGATTTCAAATTTCAATATTTCAATATTATAATCACCAGCTGATAAATATGCGAGAGGTTGCGTTGCGCATGCGCATATCGAACACCTAATTCGGTGACTCGTCGCTAATATCGGCTTCAACTTTTTGTATTGCTATAATATGCAGTGGCTCCATCCATAGTATATGATCTAAGCTAACAACAGGCAATAAACCTAACCTCAAAATATCCCGGTGTCAAAATTAAATTTATCTTTGTTTAATCCATGAAGACTATAATTTTGTTGATCGTGGTCTCATTTTGTTGACCAACAATCCATTATAATTTATAAAAATAGTTTTTTAAATAATGACTAATGAGTGTTTTAAATGTCAAATTAATCACCTGATACCATAGACCACTGCCTAAGCCCTAAAGCAATTAGTTCACGTTCATCTTGTTGAAAAGGAAGTAGGAACTAAATGGTTTCTCGTTCCTGCCTTAAATAATGTACTAGTACTCCATTTTACTACATTCCTAGTTCCTAAATAAAAAACATTTTCGTTTCTCAATAATTTTAAAATTGCTTTAATATATTTTGTAGGTAGTAAATAGTAATAAACTGTTTAATTATGTAGTTATTTTATTTTTAAAATGTTTATTTGTTATTTCATAATGCATACTGATTCGTATTAATACCCCACTGACTGACTTGAAATTTTGTAAACATTGTAATTATTATTGTATATTGACATATTCTATTATTATTTTTACACAATTTTTCTTTGTAAGCATTTGATGTTCGAATTTTTACAAAATTTAATAAATATTTTGTAAAATATTCAACTTTTCAACTCCTTAATGATTGAAAATTTAAAACAAGTTTCCACGGAAATAGATAAATAAATTACTTTATTCACAATAATACCATATTACCATCAAATGTACTTAATAATATCATAGGCTGACTGACTAGTGACTACCTTAGCTCAGAATCGTTTTTCTTATACAATGATAAATGATAATATATCATTGAATTCAAATGTAACATCATCCATTACAGTTATCCACTTGTAATCCAATGTACAGCAGACAGACACTCACTTTCCCACATTTTTAAATTTTAAATTTAATAAATGCTGTCAAAAATCAAATTTTAAGTGCTTATAAAAAAATATGTTGCCTAGTGTTTTTAATATTTTTTAACTGCCATTGTCACACTATAGCAGAAGCCTTGTTCGATTTTGCGTAAAATTTCATAGTTTTCCTTAATTTTTTTTTTTGTTTTTTCCAGTCCCCTTGAAAACCTGGGAATTTTAAATTTTAACATTCAAAATGCACTGACTAGATTAACTTTCTTAGTTTCACATCAAACTAAAATTGTGTACTAAAAAAAAAATTTTTTTCATTTTTTTCAACAATTGAAGATAGCTATTTTAAAGGGTTAATTTTAGTGAAAATTTTGACTTTTCAACAGTTAATTTTCATTTATCTCATTGAAAATATTTAAAAGCATTTTATTTATCAAGGAATTATTAATCAATATTAGGAGCTTAAACGTCCACTACTACTACAGTTTTTATATTATGTCGTATTCTATTAAAATATTAAATGCATTGTCGCATTGAGCCAATCACATATTATTAATCTAATATTTTATAAGTTAAAACTTTAATTTAATTTTAATTTTTAATGTTTAACTACTGGCCAAGA
>CARXXK010000003.1:52196853-52242052 GCA_949089665.1 Macrosiphum euphorbiae
CTACATTCTTCAATATAGATAATATTATTATTTAATTCACATACGAGTTACGACTTAATGTACAAATTATGTCAGTAATTAATAGTATGGTTTTAAAATGTATTTAACAATATTTAAGTATAATTCATAAAAAATATATTAAAATTATTTTGGATAGTAATTATTATTTTGCAGTTGTTATTAAAATAATGTGTAATATATACTCTGTCCAGCGAGATTCTACGCATCCTCCCCACATCCTCTCAAGTCTCAGTGCGTCACCCTGCTATCAAAACCGGTTCCCCTATACCAGGGTGCAATCGTGTGGGGATGTGCAGAAAAACCAATTTTGGTCTGCCCACGGCTCGTTTTTTTGCTGGACGGAGGTTTTTTTTTATGGACCTATTAAAATTGATATTCATCGATACCCAAACAACTTTTTGGTCAAACCTTTGGAATTATTGATTTGTATATAAATTGTACAGTTGTACACTAATATCATTTAATCTGATTACTGCAATTAATATTATTAATATTAAAGTTCTTAGTTTATACCATTAATTTATTGGAGGGTTCATGGGGTTCATCCCTCCCCCCTCCCAAGTTGTATGTATTTTTACGAGCCTGTTTTTTTGTGCTCCGATAGCCCTTCTAAATGTATTCCTAGAAATTATCCATACTCCCCCCCCTAATTGAAAATTCCTGAGAACGCCACTGGTTTATACAAATTATTAATTCATCAATAATACCTATAATGTTTAATTGTCAGTAATATGTTGTATCACCATTTGATTTTATTCCAATAGTTAGATTGGATTTATGTTAAATCAAAACTTTCTAAAAAGTTCTATAGAATAAAATATAATGTAAAAGTAGATGGCTATTGTTATTTAAACTTTGTTATACTTATGATTCGAATATATGTATACCTATATAAACTAATATAATAATAATAATATATTATTGTTGGGTTGCATAAGAATATATTCATTGGTTCAATGGTTTAATGGTTCACTACAATTTAATGGACCAATCACGGGCAACTAAATCAGTTAAAGGGTCCATTAGCTCACTATTGATTCATTTGATTCGTTAAATGTTAAGTGATTGCCTGCAATGCAATCCTGAACCCGGCATATATTATATAAACTTGTAGACTGGTTGGATTATGGGTTGTGGTCTTAACGACAATATTGTAGATGTATAAAGAAATATAATAGCCGGAAATAAAAATAGAACTTTATTTATTTTGACGGAAACAAATGTGGACGAAATAAAAGAAATCAAGGTTTTTGGGGATATGGCGCATGCCCAAACGATCACCTAGGTACTATAAGTAAATAAATATTTATATGAAGATAATGATTTCTCTATGAAAGTATATAACACCAAATAAAATACTATAAAATCAATTTTTTTGAAACTAAGTTAGTTTTAGGTATATAAATAAAATACAATTCAATTTTGATACTTATTAGATATAGGTATTATAGATTATTATCATTAATTATTTATATATATTTTTTACGTAGGTATGCTACATATGATTATGTAGGTACCTTACGATAACTATACCTATGTAATATAAAATGTGTATATGAATTTCTTACTATATTAACTCTTTAGATTTTCCTTATAATATAGATAAAATATTGTATGTTAATTAATAACTATTATATCCCAGAAATTTGTTTTATTACAGAAAAACCATTTGGCACTTGAAAAAAAATCCGTTTGGAGTGAATACGAGCTACGAACTCTTACAGATATAAAATTGAGAAGTAAGTACCGAGATTCTTAAATAATAAAGTTGTTATTTTAGTAAATGTTATTTATTAATATAAAAATAATGATTAATAATTTAATCCCGATGGATTTAAATGTATGATTTATTATTTGGATTAGTTGGTACTTACGTGTAATAGATATTAAAAGCTTAATATAAATTCTGGAAATTATTTTTAAATCAGTTGTATTAATACACAATAATAATATAAAGCTTCCGAAATCCAATTGAATTGTTATTTTGTAAGCAAAATTCAACTACCCAATAAGACATTGGCAATTTATTGGTTTTAATGTTTTGGTACCTAATTTCGATTATCTATTATTGCTGTGCGCTAGTTTAATAATATTGTTAGTTTAGGTTAGAATACCATTAAGTAAATTATTCTCTGTTCATCGCCTAATGATGTTCTTAACTAATTGAGTAATTTACTTAAGCAACATAGAAGTGGTTCTGACAAGATGCAAATTAATTATTAAACCATTTTGACTTGAAGTCAAAAATAATCAAACATAAAACAGCAATCATATAAATTATGAATTTCAATAAAACAGAATTTATTAAGCAAATTATTAAATATTATGTTTTCTTAAATGGTATTTATTGCATCCGTTTCATAATGCATTTACGTATTATTTAATTATAAGTCATCTTAATCCTTATTGGATGCACTTAATTATTAATTGTATGACAAATGAACATTCAAAGTTTGAAATGACGACCCATATGAATTGTAGAGTGCGTTACCACTATAAGTATAGTGTACTATAATCATAAATTAATTACATTCAGGATCTAATTTATCATTGTTTTCAAATTTATAATTGAATATACAATACTATTTTGGTACTCGTCTATTATGCTACTTATCGCAAAATGCTACCTACCAAAAAACTCTATACGTGTAATATTCTACCTACCGTAGTTATTTTTATTTTATTACACTTTATTGAGGGTAAGTACATTTGAGTCATTACGATATATAACAGTATATATTATTATAAGAGTTGTACAAAATTATAGCTAAATTCAGATCAATGGCGAGCATAATATAGTACCTTAAGAGTATAGATTATCATCATGAAAATGTCAATAATTCCTAGTTTTCTGTTGATCCTACAACGAGCATATAAACACAAACAATCGAGAGTATATGGAGGCAAAATTATAAAACTAAATAGAGAATTAAATCAAGAGAAACACCAGAATAATGGTGTCGGTGCATTATTAAGTAACACGACTTATTAGAAGTTTTCTGGGATGATGTAAAAATAATAGATATTGTATATAATATCTATATAATAACGTATAACAATAATACTATAAAATACTTGACAACAATGATCATCAGCCATCACTCATTAGCAATACATTAAGTACTTTTTATTTTGATAGGTATAGGTACATTTTATTAATAAATTAGCTAATATAGATTGTTATGAATATTGTGCTTTCATGGACTGAATAATTTTTTGATATTTTATTGCGTTATTGATTTGTAAATTAGGTCATATTTTAAAAGTTTAACCCAACAATGTAATATTTAATTTTGATAATATTTTGAGTTGTCACTGTATTGAACTGTGGCTTGAAATTAAGACTCTTTTCAAAATAATCGGGAAAAACAAAAAACAAAATAGGGAAAACGGTTATTGTTAACCAGTCAGGTGAAACCAGTAATACAAAATTGGTAGGTAGGTAGGTAGGTAGGTACCAAAGGTAACGTGAAGTTTTTACCAAATATTTGTTACATGGTATACAATAGGTATAATTTATCAATTTAATACATTGAAACCTCTGAATACCGGACACTCTCAGTCGCTGAAATGTTCTCTGATATTCAGAGGTGTTCGGTATTTAGAAATATCGGTTTGTGGTGGCTATATTGTGGTTATATTATTATTTATCGAATAACAATATCTCGTAAACATTACAATCACCGTAGAATCGTTAATTTAAATTTATATCATTGTCGAGAACAATTCACTAATATAATTCTATTGAACCCACTAGTATAATATTAGTAGCTACTAGCTAGTAGCTACTATCTAGGAACCACAATTCAATATATCCATAAACATTAGCTCGTATATTATGTTTATATTATTAGGTATAAACTATAAGCTATTTTGATAAATGGTGATAATCCATTTTTGAAATTTCGATCATATTATTATAGTTGTTGTGCCATTATAACTTACAAGTTAACACAAACTATAAAAATACAATGTCGTACCCGTATTTAAATTATGGCTTCATTAACAGGCAAGGAGCAATCGATAATTATTTTTTTATGAAAATATTTCTATCTTTGTCTATCTACCGATAAATTACCTAGTACAGTGATAAGAAATTTAAAAATATATTTAAATCGTTATGAAATTTACTTGAAATCGAGAAAATTGATTAATTTTTAAATATTAATCCTTATCTCCCCTAAAATATGATTATTAAATGTAAAATTTAAAAATATTTAAAAAATGTATGAGCCAAAATGGTAGTAGTGATTTTACTATTATTTTACTTTTATTTGCGTGTCTCCTTTTTGCGTTATTGCAATTACAATGTTTTCATTATTATTTGTAACTCGTTGCTAATTGCTATACTTATGTATTATTATTTTTCATTATTACTCGTATCAAAATATTTAAATCATCTATTATTTGTGAAGCCTCTGGAATTTTGCTTCGGCTCATATATATACATTTATATATAAAAATAAGAAATAAAATATATAAACGGTATTTTTATAGAATTCATAAGAAAATCAAAAAAGTAGGATTATTGATCTTAAGTAACCTACATAATTAATTTATAGGTTTCCTTTTGAATTATTATTATAATACTTCTATACAGTTCTGTCGCCACAATAAAAAAAGTACCCACATGATTTCTTAGTAAAAAATATTACTCGTCGACTACACTGATTGATGACTTGTGTTTGGGCATGCGGTAAGTTAAGTACTATCTTTTTCACACAACAATCACATACACTAATAATCGCTTACAACTACAACGCACACGTTTTACACGGCACGCTCTCGGCACTTAGCAAATTGCCTATATTTAACTCCTTAAAAAAAGGTAGGTATCGAATCCAATTTAAACAATACTTCTGAAAGTATAATAAAGGCCCATTATATAATAATATAAGGAATCAATGTGCACATTTCACTGTGTGAAGTTCTAAATACTATAAATATGTTTTGGGTACACACAAGATTCAAATCATAAGTACATATTGATACAAACGCTATCAGTAGCTATCAGTAGTTCTATAAGTAGAAAACCACCTTAATGATTTTAATGAAACCAATGCAGACCAGACCTCTCTCAAACTTTCGTATTTTATTGATGAACTCAAATCACTGATTACTTCCTTCATCTCATTACTGACCACGGCCATTAACAAGCTCATTACCTCTAACAATTGCAAATGGACGAAATAATCATCCTATCAAAATACTCGCACTCATGGTCTTAAACAAAACTGTTCTCGAAACTTTTATTTAATTAGCCAAAAAAAAGATAAAAATAATTTATTAAATTAATAAACAAAAATAGAATTATTATTGAAGTAGTGTCATTATGGATGACTCTTTCTATTATGTCACCACGCCTAGTATATTGTATATAAGTTATAAAATGTACATATTGTAACATTTTATATATTTTTTTAGCTTCTACGGGCCATTAAGGCCTTTCGCTGCTTATATTTTATATATACAGAATTTACATGTTTCTCTTCTCGGATAAAAAAAAAAGTACCAAATGTATGCAGGTGTGTAAATGTGTAATACATAGCTCGTGTCAAATTGATTACACTTCTCGGTCTGTGGTACATATTTCATGGTCCAGCCACTCATATAATTGTACAAATCATTTGGATATTTGGATACTCGTAAACATTTTTTTTGTACCGTTATAAAAGTTATTAATTCTTCGTACTTTTATACATCTGAATGCAGTAATTATATTACCGTAGAATGGGGTAACTTTGATTTCGTGGGGTAACTTTGATAATATGATATTTTTATTCACCATAGTACCACGACAATTTAATATTTTTTTCATAAAATGGGTTAACTTAAATAACACATTACAAAATGCTGGTATCAAAGTTGCCCAAAACGTGGTGTAACTTTGATAGCATTTTAAAAAGATAAATATCTCGGAAGATAACATCAGAAATTAAAAAATTTAAATGTTGAACAATTGAGGATAATTAGCTATAACTAAGATTTAATTTTTGGAATTTTATAGTTAATACTACAGAAGTTATCCATAAAATAAAAAGTAAAATTGTAATAAAACGGTACAAATTTATCAAAGTTACCCCATTTTACTGTATATTATATAATTTTCATCGATAACAATTAACACGTTCGCTGCGTAAAATGCCAATTGGCGTCATTGTACATAGTTCGCATAATATGCCGAAAGACGCCAATTGGCGTCATGAATCTTGTTATTTAATGGACTATAATTTGATCAGCTTTACAATTAAACTTTTGGTTTTTTGTCAGCGTCTTCTATAAGTATTGTTTCATATTCAAGTGCAAACCGTACACTGATATTTTAATTTTCAATTTTTATTAAATTTTTTAAATAACTACCTAACTGAAGTTAATATTGAGATTTGTGGGATGATACTTACGGTTCAAACATTTGTGAGAAATACATTAGATTTATATATTTGATGAGTTGTTAAATATATACATTCAAAGACAAAATGAACAATAATTACAATCAAACAAATTATAAGTTTGGGTTATTTCAATTATGCTAATTTTTTCATATTTTTAAATTTGTTGAAGTATTACAAAGTTAGGTTAGGTAATAATGGTGCCTGATGTGAACATTATTGTATTTATAGAATTATTATCGTATGCAATGATAATAGTTGATAGTTTTTTAAATTAAAATTATCACCTTAAAGTTAAAAAAAAAATGTTGTGTTCTAAATACTTCTAATCTAAAAGTTAATAACAGAGTGTCAACTCATATTGTTTTGTGGTGCCTTATATAATATTATTGTGGCATAAAATAAACCGGTTAATGTTGTTTTAATCTGACTTAATTCACTATAATATTGCTGCTCATAAATATAATATCTAGATAAAAATAAATGTAAAATTGTCTATTATATTGCTAACAAAACATAATGTGTACACTGTACAAATGATACATTGTTTCACCGAAGACAATTTACGTGGGGACAACAATGTCATATGTATTCTTGTATAATTATTGACTTGACATATAAATCGTGTCAGTAAATACAGGAAACAAATCACGATTTACACATCACATTATAAAAACAGTATAAATGCCGTTAAGGCGTTAAGCAATCTTTATTCTGCGATAAAACTCATAAATAATTAAAAAGATTACTACACGATCAGTCGTATAATACACAAGCTTTATTTTCATGAAATATATTGCATTATACATGAAACTTTCTAATGTAAATATTAAATAATAACCACGATGACTGATGATACAAAATCATAAAATCGTCATCATAAATTGTATGATGCATTTAATATGCATAATAATGTATAACAATTATTATTTTAACTACTTACTAGTATAATAATAATTATACTGATAAAATACGCATTTTAAAATGAAATTTCAGATGTTTGTCAAATGGAATTCAGTGAAGATGGATAATTTAAAAGCTTATTATTTACATAAACATATTATTATGATATAATTTAAACACGAACTGTACTCGTTTGTAAAATATATATTATTTTATTAGGTTATTGAAGTGGTTTAGTTTTAAATATATAACTGAATCAAAAATAAAATAATAAAATAATATACCCTATTTTTAAAGGTAACATTTAATAATAATTTTATATAATATGACATATTATAATATTATATTCTACCGGTAAGCTATGGCATTTAATTTCACGGTACAAACTAAGCTCAAAAATATGGCTTTTTTAAGAATCTCAAGAGGAAAAAAATATTAAAATTTAAAAGCATAATACTGATAGTATTTTGCTAAATCTTTGTAATAATTTCTTATATTAAAATAATAAAAATAAAAATAAAATTACCTTTGTTTCCAAAAATACAATGTAACGTATATAATATGAATTAGTCTATAATATGCAAATAATTTCATGCATAATAACTTTTCTTGTTGACGTGGTTTTAATAGCATTTTTTACTAAAAATCCGTAGTTATATGAACGCAAGTAGGGGAACTAACTCTATTTGAATTTAAGTATAAATCATTTCATACGAAAAACGGTTCTGAACGGAAACGATATGCTGGCCTCAGCATTTCTAAGGATATATTTTATTACACATTTACTATTATTATTTATATTATGTACTAATATTAATAATACGTTAAGGTTGAACTAATTATCGCAAAAATATTACATATAGTATCAGTGGCGTCCACATAGGAGGGGGGAGGGGCTAACGGGCTGAAGCCCTCCCATTGTAAGTAGTATATAACTTAAAAAATAAATATATTTATCAAGTTTCAACTGTCAACTATAGTAAGCAAGACGTAAATTTCATATACGTCTTACCAGAATGAATTCATTTTTGAAAAAACATTGTATTTGCATACCAATTTTCCTAAAATGATCTGTAATTTTTCGGTAAAAGTATGAACTACTTATATGAAAGACCTCGTATTAAATTTTCTAGTCTTAGCTCATGCAAATTGTATATTTTATAAGTTTTGAACTACAAATCAACTGTGGTTTTGAAAAAAATGTGAACTTTAAATGCTTATCAAAAATAACCATGCCTGCATTATTATTACTTTTTCAAAAAATATTTATCAAGTTTCAACTGTCAACTATGGTAAGCAAGACGTAAATTTCATATATGTCTTACCAGAATGAATTAATTTTTGAAAAACCATTGTATTTGCATACCAATTTTCATAAATTATCTGTAATTTTTCGGTAAAAGTATGAACTACTTGTAAAAAAGGCCTTGTATTAAATTGTCTAGCCTTAGCTATACACATTTAATATTTTATAAGTTTTGAACTCCAAATTAACTGTGGTTTTGACGAAATGTGAACTTTAAATGATTATAAAAAAAAACCATGATGCCTATGTATAGTTAATATTTTAGCTATAATAAAAACTTACGTATTACATTTTTAAGCTTTTTAATCTGTTGAATAATTTTTTATTGACATTTATCGAAAAAAAAATGTTAATTAATCAAATACAATCCAAGTGAGGACGGTATAACCACATAATAGATATTTAATCTATTCTGTGGAATAACCAAGCTGGTTACCGAACAATTTTAATACTTTTTCATTTTTTTTCTCTAATTATTTAAAAAGCACTGAGCATTTTCAATTTCAATTTCCTAAAAGTACCAACGAGATCCAATTTTCTTCCAAAAACATACACCGGGCATCGAAGCTTATGATCAGAACATTTTTTCCACCAGAAAAGTTGAAAAGTTACAAACATTTTAAAATACCTCAAATAAACGTATGAAATCATTAGACTGGACAAAATAAAAATCTCTAATTTTCAATCCCCCCCCTCCATTGAAAAATCCTGCGTACGCCACTGTATAGTATAGATACAATTATAATTATATTATTATATTATTGTTATATAAGTCGATACCGACGTATCGTAGAACGGTGTGAATAGTGGTACCTAAGTAATTATAGTTTAAAACTAATCTAAATGTTCTAAGAAATTGAAATTGTTAATATAAAGTAATCATATACGTGATGGTGAAAAGTTTCAAATTCCTACGATTTTAATATTATTTAAATTACAACAAAATAACAAAAATCATCTGAGAATAAATCGTTAATTTATGTTTGAATATCCATTATAGTCAATATTTGAACTTACAAACTAATTATAAACTAAAATTATAAGGATAATATACTACGAAGGTTTGAAAATATTCAGATGAGAAAATTAAATAATAAAAAAGTTACTAATAAGTTACTAAATAACGTTAAGGTACAAAATCAACATAATTTAATATTAATTATTATGTATCCTTTATAATATTGTAAAACATTAGGTATTACAAACAATCGTATATCGTATTATCGTGAATTATTATTTTACGTAAACAAATTCAACGAAATTCATTAATTAATAATATTTAATTGTACTTTATGCACACATATATTTCTGGTTTTAGAAAAGGATAAGACTGGGATTTGTTAATATTTTGAGAAAATAGAACAATTTTTGATGAAGAACATACCTACAGCTTATTATTTATCGATAATATTTTTTTTGATTTGTAGTTTTTCACTTAAAGTTTTACCACGAAGAAAAATAGTTAATATTATTGTGTTTATTATTATCACAGTAATTCAAGTGCGAGTTGTGAAATCACAAAGTCGCAAAGATAATAATAATATGAAACTTAATAAATTATGATTACTTGTTGTCAACCATCTATTACTATTTACTCGTTGTATATTATATTTCAGACATCTGTTCAGTGTTCGGAACGTTCACTAAAAAAATGAATTCGTTCACGTTCAAGTTTTTTGAAAATATGAATACGTTCATTTCGTCGTTTATTTAATTTAATTTTTATGTATCATTTAAATACTAATACAACATCGTGGAAATCGTAATATATTATTGTTGTTTTATGTCTAAGCGTGTCCACCGGAATTTCATGATTTTATTTTTATAGTTCGTAATAATATATTATATATTATAATAGTATTATTAGTTAATGTTTATTAAATAATAAATTAATTTGAACGTTCAACATCGTTCAAATTCATTAAATATATAATCGTCGTTCACTTTGACGTTCTATTTGAAAAAAAACGAGTGACGTTCACGTATCATTCATTAAATATGATCGTGAAGCTTCGTGAACGACGTTCTTTCCAAACACTGCATCTGTTTTGTACATAATAGGTAGGTATATAAATATAAAACGAGTCTTTAAAAAGCATACAATTTGTAAAGGGATTTGGGTTTCTAATATCTCTGTTATGTGTTTGGAAATATTAGAGCATCAAAATAATGAAACTAGAAACTCGAATTTCTAATTGATGACCACTGGGATTACCTTAGTGAATAGAGGGTTTAATCATTACAATTTTCCCATATTTTCATCCTACGAAAATTGATCACATTATGAGAAGACATTACGCATTCTGAAACAATATAATTTCTAAGTGCATTTTATACGGTTTAGATTTAAATTAATTGTTAACCGGAGACTTGTTTATACATTTTTTTTTTATTGTTTGTGGTGAAGTCGTTTTTCATTTTAAACTTACATACCTCATCATTATGCCTACATTATTATGTATAATGTATAATAGAGCGGATATTTTTTGTAATAATATATAGTTTTTAAAAAGTACCTATATAGGTACGATACTACAATAGGTATATCGTGTGTGTAACATTGTCACTCCAAATAACCAATACCTACACTTTTTATATCAGATCAAAATAACCATTACGGCATTACTTTATATTAGTACACTTATATTTGACGATACTACTTGCCTATATGTCTGTCAGTGTCGCATTGTTAGTCAAAAGTTTAATGATTAATTCAAATAAGTATAATTATTATTGCACACAATGTACCTATATAGTTTTAAAATTAAAACTAAATTAAATTGAGATGTTCAATTTTTTTACACATAAAAGCACAAATTGTTTTTGAGCAACAAACTGTTTTTTACGATTATTATCAACAAATTTTTTTATTTTTTTATTTTTTTTTGAAGCTTCAACTGTGTGGATATTAGCCCAAACAAATATATTATATTAACCCCAATTGACTGTTATGGAAAAATATAAAGATAGTTTCGTACTCAATTTAACTACCTACGCCCTCAATTGATACGACTAAAACGATAAATCACTACTAAATTCTAAAGTTTATAATCCAAACAACATGTCATAAACACTGTGTGCTGAACATCATCGCACGAAACATTAGGTATACATTAATTATATTGATATCAAATTATTGTAGAGTAATTAATTATTATATTAAATATTATCCGTACCTAGTAGGTAAGTTGTAAAAGGCAATAATTATTATAGGAGTTAGGTCGAAAAATATCTTTGAATTAAAAATTTTTTTCAAAAGATCAGTAGTGATAATATTACTGATAAACTAAAAAATTTTTAACCTGCAGTATTTATCTAACCAGATCAAATCAAATATATCATTAACCAGACATAGAAGCTCGCAGGGTGTCTAACGTTAATTTCTCACCATCATAATTATTATTATATCCCCGAGCAGTCTTATTATATAAGATATACAATTATAATATTTTATTGCGATTTAGTGAACTATTGTAGTATTATCGTAGTTCAGAATTCATATTTTATAATTCATAAAAATGTTATAAAAAATGATTAATTATGTTACCTAACCTGTAAAACTTCAATCATAATGTTTATGAAAACTAGATATAGCGACATAGTGTAGGTTATTCTATATAAATAAATAATCCTATACAATGCATTACAATACATACCATGATGGTGAGTGGTGACATAATCTCAATAATTCAATATGAAGTAATTTATATTTCACAAATTTGAATTTACAATTATCGAGATTATAAGTTTTAATTGTGCTTGAATATTTTGTTTTATGTTAAGTCAATTAAAAATACAATAAATTCTATCTTCCATAGCATTATACCTAAATCAATAAAACTTATTATTTGATGCCAATCTTTTAAAATTTATATAATCTTTAATGAAATTTTTTTATAGGTACCTACGCAAAGTTTCAGTTAAATAAGAATATTTTTAATAAAAGTCTAAACATTATTCATTAAAAAATTTATCATTTTAACTGTGATATTTTATTATTCATAAACATTTCAAATTATGCAATAATAAACCACACAAAATGAATGAATTAATTAATTTAATTTTTAAGCCATAAATTATAATTAACACCTTATTTTCTGCGAGGAAACATTTCTTCAGCATCACTAAATTTAGTAAATTTAGTTTATTGTGTTAAACTGCAAGATTTTGTAAGAAATACGAGTATTATAAAACAATTGATTATAATAAAATTATAATATCACATTATTAACAATTATTAAAATAAAAAAATAACTTTTATGAAGATTTTTAGAATTATTTTTTATTATAGTCTTTATTTTTATAAATGCTTAAAATAGTTTTATAGACTGCTCCGTATTTGTATATTTCTAATGCCATTATTAACTTTCACAGTTTTCGAACATTTTTTTCCTCCCTATTCATGTTTTTACTATCGACTATTCTTCTTTGTACATCTGCGAATTTGAAAATGCATCCAGCATGCATTTGCCATGGATTGTGCTTACTATTTTAATATTAATTATTATGTATCCTTTATAATATTGTAAAACATTAGGTATTACAAACAATCGTATATCGTGAATTATTATTTAGCTGTAAGGTTACGTAAACAAATTCAACGAAATTCATTAATTAATAATATTTAATTGTACTTTATGCACACATATATTTCTGGTTTTAGAAAAGGATAAGACTGGGATTTGTTAATATTTTGAGAAAATAGAACAATTTTTGATGAAGAACATACCTACAGCTTATTATTTATCGATAATATTTTTTTGGTTTGTAGTTTTTCACTTAAAGTTTTACCACGAAGAAAAATAGTTAATATTATTTTTTTTTTTTTTTTCATTGATCATTAAGCCCGGCAACTATGGCCATTAGCTGTTTTTGTTTGTTTGTTTGTTTGTTTAGTTTGTAGGGGAGGGAACTGTTGGTTTGTAAACACGTGTGTTTGTGGTGGCAGAATTTTTATTGGGGCACCCGTAGGTTTCTGCCATGCCCCGGAGTGGGGGGATGGCGGCACTTGTTTTCCGGACACCGTGACTTGCCCGGAAAAAAATGCCGCCCGGTGGTCGAGAATCGAACCCGCGACTGCCAGCGCCGCGGCCGACGCGTTAGACCGCTCGGCCACCTCGTCCCCCCAGTTAATATTATTGTGTTTATTATTATCACAGTAATTCAAGTGCGAGTTGTGAAATCACAAAGTCGCAAAGATAATAATAATATGAAACTTAATAAATTATTATTACTTGTATTGTGCTTACTATTTAAAAAAAAACAGCTGTTGAGATAAGATAGTTGAAAATAAAAGATAAATTCTAAAAAGAGAAAACATTAATTCTGGAATAATATATCCTATGGTAAATATAAAAATAACGGACGTAATAAGACGTATTATACGAAATTATTATATAAAACGTTTTAATATTTAAAATGTACCTGCCTTTTATAGGTATCTAACTGTCATCATACCTAATGCCTAATGCCCTAATACAATAAAAATATTAGTGGACAATAATAAAATACTCTCATTGGTTTAATACGCCTACCTTATATTCAATGTATTGATACCTATTTTAGTAAAAAACAAAAAAAATTAACAATGAAAAATAAATATAATATAATGTGATATAAGATGCAGTTGATTTTTTTTTAAATATTTAAAATAAGTTGGATAATGGTATCTAAGAATGGACGTATATGTAACTTATTACAACTTATTATTTATTAACCATTAATCATTATTTAGTATAGGTAGTCATATTTGTATAAGATTATAATTATTATAATTTAAGACTATGACTTTTAACAGTTCATCAAGATCATTTTTACTACACATTTTATTTATATACAATTATTATAATTTATTCAATATATTATATTTATTATTTTTCGTTACACCTAAATGTTCAGTTTAAAAAAAAAATAACGTACTGAATCGTTTATAGCTAACCAAATGATATATGTCAACGTTGTATGTAAATTCGTTCTCAATTGTATTAGTAAGCAGTGGGATCTTAGTGGATTCTTAGTGTTCTCAATCGGTGGGTAAAAATGGTATAACGTTTTCAACGTTCAATAGTCCTTAGCAGGTGAGTGTGTACACTACTGTGTCCTTTCTAGAAAACAAATTAATTATAAAAAAACAAAATAACATTTGCAGTTGTGTCAAAGGTCACCCCTCTCCTTGTATCTTTGTTTGGTTCTTACACCAATGTATTTTACTTATTATATTAATTCTTTAGAGATTCCAAATATTCATTTTCTAATATTAAAAATAAAAAAATGTTTGACAAGCACAAAGTGGTTGAAAAATAATACCCATTCTATGCACATGATGTTTTTCATTCCCTATTTGAATAACAGAGTTTACGTTTAATTTAATTCCATTAAAATTCTTTGGTAGGTTTTTGTAGAATCCAGTTATAATGACCTGTCGGCTGTCACTACCACACACTAAAATATAACTTTTAAAATGTATAGGAAATTAGTGTCATCACACTTTTAACTAGGTTAGTGGGTAAATTTATAGTGTTTAAAGGTTAAAACTCACCTAAATTGTGTGTATAATAGTACTACAATAATTGTAAGCGGTATGCGGGTGTATATAAATTAATTTTATTGTCTGCCATTAGGTAATGTTAGTACTGAGTAGTGAGTAACATATTAAATCTTACGAAGTTAATTTTATTTTAGTCTTTTTCGACAATATTAATGCCATTATTTTTATTAAAAATATGCGTATTTTTTCATTAAAATAATAACTACTAAAGGAAACTGAATACTTTAATTTATTGGTATACATGATTGAAAATACTTGGAATAAAATTTGCTTTTGAACACAATAATGATTAACTATGGATTGTAAAATTTGTTTCGAATTATTCTCAGAATTTAAAAAAATATTTAAATATACAATACATTATCAGTATATATTATGTTTTTAATAATTTTACTTCTCGGCGTTCAGATATGAATTTATCTCATGAGTATTACTTAAATTGTTATTAGTTCCTATTATTGCTTGATACTACAATAAATATGTAACTTTATTATAAATTTGTATTGATCTACAACGAAGTGTAAATTATTAGTGACCCGATCTTTTTATGATATTTATACTTCAACTGTAACTTAGTATTAGTGGCATTAAATCCAATATGGTATAAAATAATTAATAATTAAAAATAGAAGATTTTAACCTTTATATTTTTAATCCAATTGCCTAGGTGCTTACACCTGTCGTTATGATATTGAGTTTATTTTTAATTATTTATTATTAATTTATAACGTTTACTTATTGTATTAATATTCACTAAGAGGTTTTAAAAAACGAATAATTTGAATCTTGCCACGTTTCTCTCTTATATATTATTGTACTGTATTGTATTGTAAACTTTAACTGATTAGTCTAATGTGACTGATTTTGTATTCTTATTTTATATTTTGTTTTATATACTTATTGTGAATTTTTTTTTCTTTTTGCGAAAGGGTGTACCTATAAAAATCTTTTTATTTTATTCTAATGTTGATATTTAAATTACTATTATTACTATTGTTAACTCTCTACTCCATCACAAGCTTAGGTTTAAAGGAGTAGATATATTTCTTTATTTATACAATTTATTTTACATATAAAGAAAATTTAATAAATAAAAAAAAACAAAAAAAAAATTCAAATTTCAACCAGTCAACGAGGTTATGAGGGACATTAATAGCAATGGTAAACACATTCGACAGACAAAAATAGTATTTATTATTAGGGGCGTGTTTAATTTTTATGGAAACTATGGAAGTTTAAGTCCCAGGTATAGGTGTCTACTTGACCTATATGTTAATTCGGCACTGGTACTTGAGTATTTATTATGATATGTGGGTATTTATATAATATAATATACTTCATATAAATCGGCTTGTTTTGTCATTATTTTGAGGAAGGAAATAATCTTTTATAGACTTTTTTTTTTAATAGAGGGTAGAACATTATCTCTCCAATTGTTATAAATGAATAAAGTGATATGACTATAAATAGTAAAATTATGTACACACGTTGGTTACATTCATGATACGAAATACACATTACAACGATATCATTTTAATTTGAAAGCTATTCGGGTTATTCGTGTATAATAGATACTAATACTCTAATATTATACTATTACTTTCGGCTAGGAAATTAAAACAACATACACGTTTTAATAAACCATTTTAAACTTAACATTGCTAGTTGTTCGAAGTTTATTTCTCGTTGACGATTCATATATTTTTTTAACAATTTCTCGATGAATATTTCCTTATGGAATACATCCTAGCCGATTCCTATATTTATACATGTATACATGTTTATACATTGTATACATTTGTATGTTAGGAGCCAGATCGTTTTTTCTCAGCGGTAATTAAGCCACGTTCAAGGGGAAATGTCCCGCTCAGAGCACACCGGTTTTAATGTATCACACATCACGAGGAGATTACCCACTCGTTGTCTCTCGCACTAAAATATTTACTGTATAGCATTTTACACTGCAGATTTCACAATTTTAGACTCTTAGACTCAAATGTATTGATTTTTTAAAGATGTGTGTTTTTTTTTTTATTATTTGGGTCATGCACGCTAAGTAATAGTCGAAATCATTCTTCGATTTTCAACTTCAGTATCTTGTTCCAAGGCAAAGTGAATCTAGTTGGTGTATAGATTATAGGTTTTTTTTTTTTTTTTCATTGATCATTAAGCCCGGCAACTATGGCCATTAGCTGTTTTTTTGTTTGTTTGTTTGTTTGTTAGTTTGTAGGGGAGGGAACTGTTGGTTTGTAAACACGTGTGTTTGTGGTGGCAGAATTTTTATTGGGGCACCCGTAGGTTTCTGCCATGCCCCGGAGTGGGGGGATGGCGGCACTTGTTTTCCGGACACCGTGACTTGCCCGGAAAAAAATGCCGCCCGGTGGTCGAGAATCGAACCCGCGACCTGCCAGCGCCGCAGCCGACGCGTTAGACCGCTCGGCCACCTCGTCCCCCAGATTATAGGTTTAACTCTAAAACAAATAACCGTGGATACATGCAATTATCACTAAATGTTTATATTAGCAATTCCTATACACCATAACATTTTTAAAATATTTTTAATTGTTTTGAGCTGTGTACGGACATTTATAGTTTTCAATTTTTTATTTTTTTTTTCTGTAAATGTCAATAAAATTTTATTTGATGGTTTAAAAAAGATTGAAAACTTAATACAAGTCTCCTAATAATTTTATTATATTTTTACAATGACAGTTGAAAAATATTAAAAATAGATAGTCGCAATTTTATTTTATAAGCATTTTAAGTTCAAATTTTGACAAAATATATGTAAAAATCACGAAAATTTTGCAAGTTGTTTTGAGTTAGAAATTCATAAAAATATTTCTTTTTAAATCTAAGTTTTGAAAATGTAATACAAGATTGCTCATAAATTTGCCTACCTTTATAAAAAAAAAAAATGTCTAGTGGAAAGCCAAATACAATTTTTAGCAACGTTTGAAGTTAACATTTTTACAACATTGGATATTCACTCGATTTCTCATGTAGCGATTTTCTTCTTTTGCTGTAATTTAAAAATGAATAACTGTAGATATTTGAAATTTACACCATATTGTGTTTATTTTTATCATTTTGATACGAAATTCTTATCAATAGTTTATCGAGGACACTACAGAAACACCATTTAATTTTCTCATCTTTAGCTTTTTGCGCAACCACTATACCTTTAATCGTGGCGGATCCAGGGCTTAATTTCGGGAAGGGTATGTGGGGGATGGCAAAAGTACAAAAAGTTCCAAAATTAGCTAAACACAGTATATAACAAAGGAAAACTACGGTGATTAGGGGAGCAAATGCCCCCTCTACCCTCCCCTGGATCCGCCACTGTACTAGCAAGCCGCAAGCGGGACAGTACCTATAATAATATGTCGTCTGACTGGTTGTCAGTCATTTCGTAGTTCGTTACGTTAATAACATTATAAAAATATTATGCCACGTTGCCCACAATAGTAACGTCTTTGTGGACTCACAAATAAACTAAAAAATATCGTAATATTGTGTTACACGAAATTAAACAACAAAATAACTAATCCAACAAAGGCTGTACAGCTTGACAGTGCAGCTAATGACAATTGTCGCTTATTACGACAGTGGTCTTATATTTCAATTCGAAAATACGAAAAACATAAATTTCAACTTAAGACAAGGACCAAAAATAAAATTGGAAACTTTTTCACTTTTAATTTCTCTCTCTGTCACTAAATGATTAATCACTCAGCATCATGTTTAGTATTTTTTATTTTTAATTCATTTTAAACAAGACGTTACCACTTACCGCTTGCACGTAATTCCGCTAGGAAGAAAACTAAGTCGCCTAATATTAAATAACGTATTCGGGTCTGTAAACTGATTTATCACAATTGATTTGAATTGAAATTTTTATTTAAATCCTCTCAACAAAACCTTAACATACAAACATTCTCGCCAGACGTGTATTGTAAAATAATATTTATAGGATATAATTTTAAAAATAATAGTTAAATAGTTAGCTACTATATCTATACCAGATACTAAAATAAAAATGTGTTGTAATATTAAATAGACAAAGCAATTGTAAATAAATAAAAAATAAAATTGATTTTAACGTAAGACATAAACTATACATTCCTAAATAGAACACTAAAAATACCGTTTACATTTTTTTTATTATTTTTTTTTTTTTTTGAAAAATCAGAAAATAACACATTTTGGTTATAACCAGCACCCTATATATGGTATAGTACTATAGTATATAAAATCTGATGAAATTTTAAATTCAATAATATTACGGAAGTTATAATATTAACTAATAAAATCATGTAAGTATACCTATATTTACACCACACCTTCAATTTGGAGAAAATCACGAGTGTGTAGTAATTTTAGGGAAATTCTTGACTGCGTCATCTATGTGATATGTGATAAGGATAACATTTGAAACTGAGTGTCACAAATACTGAAATACGTCATTCATACCTAAACCAATAAATAAAGAATAGTAAAGAAATAAACAGAATGTATAGATTAGGAATATAATATTATATGGATTATAATTAATAAATGTATGGCTATACAGGGTGTATCTTATGTCATTGTACGCGGGGTTTTTTGACGATTACGGAATGATGATATGGAATTTCGTTAAAACGAAAAAAGACGTGTTTCTTTATTTTTAACAAGCAATTTTTTTATAACAATTTCAAAATTTTTAAACACGCAGGTGTACCAATAGCAAAATCAACTTTTTTTTTCAAATGGTAACCATTATATTTTTTAATTTATTCTGGTAAAGCTTTTTTTTCTGAACATTTTGGTAGTCGAATCGTCAATTTTGGTTTGCTAGTTTATTAACTATGGTCCTCCAAAGATTAGTAAAATACGCATTAATACTTTTAATTAAAATAATGGGTATAGGTTTAATTTACAAGCGCTAAACAATTTTTTCTTATAACTACCATACGATACACTACAATAATTGAATCAGTAATCTAATGACACCCTCCAAAAAAAAAAAAAAAAAATAACTAACATAATTGTTTGTAAACATACTTCATTATTTTTATTTTAACATACAATCATAAAAATCAATATTATTATTTTAATTTATTATTATAATCGTAATTAATTACTTTACATTTTTTTTATCACAGTTACTTTTCTTACAATATCATAAATTTGAATTCTTAATTAGGTAGGTGGCTAAGGTAATAATGGTAAATTGGTAAATGGTATTCGATTGTTGACATTAATATGTGAAACGAAAAAAGTGCAATGTTTTGTGGTGCTCTTTTCATAGTGGTATAAAGTATAAATTTGATATTTTAACCATAGATTCCCTATAATGGTATCGCATCCAAAGTATGAACTTAGGAGTTGTAATTCATCCCTTTCCATCCTTTTTAGTTTTGGATATTAAAATAATAATATTGATTTTTATGATCGTATGTTAAAATAAAAATAATGAAGTATGTTTACAAACAATTGTGTTTGTTATTTTTATTTTTTTTTTTGAGGGTGTCATTAGATTACCGATTCAACTATTGTAGTGTATCAAATGGTAGTTATAAGAAAAAATTGTTTAGCGCTTGTAAATTAAACCTATACCCATTATTTTAATTAAAAGTATTAATGCATATTTGACTAATCTTTGGAGGACCATAGTTAATAAACTAGCAAACCAAAATTGACGATTCGACTACCAAAATGTTCAGAAAAAAAAGCTTTACCAGAATCCATTAAAAAATATAATGGTTACCATATGAAAAAAAAAGTTGATTTTGCTATTGGTACACCTGCGTGTTTAAAAATTTTGAAATTGTTATAAAAAAATTGCTTATTAAAAATAAAGAAACACGTCTTTTTTCGTTCTAACGAAATTCCATATCATCGTACCGTAATCGTCAAAAAACCCCACGTACAATGACATAAGATACACCCTGTATAATAGTTAATTGTTTTAGTTGTTAACTACAATAACAGAAAAAACGTCTGCATTCGTTTTATTAAAATTGTTAAGTGGTATTAATGTGTTAGAGAACGAGATGCAAATTGAATGTAGCAGTGCGCTTTGTAATTAGTAAATAAAATATCAGGATAACAAACACATTTAAATTTTAAACCAATTTAAATTTGATAAATATTTGTGTAGGTACTTATATTTTATTTATTTACAAGTTAGAATTTGCATGAACCATATTATAAGTTAAGTGACTTACCGTTAAGTGATTTTATAAATATTTCTCCATTAATGACCACGTGTGCAGAGTGTTTCATTGTGTACAGCAGAGGTATTTAAAAGTTTTCATTCCATAGCTTCTATTCGTGTCTTTACAATATTTTGATGGCTCCCAAATTATTAATGACAAAACATATAATACTCAAGTGTATGCAAATCTATTTATTTAATAATATATATTTTTATTACGTATTACATTAATTTTGGTTTCTGGGTGTTTTATGCAGCTCAAAGACTATTACAGTCACAGAGATAAACTAGATACTTTTCGATGTATTACGTCTTAAGCGCTAATATTAATAATTGGGTGTGTACATAATATTAAGTTTAAGGTATGTTGCCTCATACAGTCGTACATAAACATTATTAGACTTTAACTAGATCAAGATAATATTTATTTAATAGTATTATAGTTATAAACAAAATGTATGATCTAAGCTTTAGTCAATACATTTTAGTATACTAAAAAAGAATTTTATAGTGACATGAAAAATTAGGTTAAGATATAGTACCTAAATACGATTTAACATTGGACAATAAAGTGTTATAGAATGATGTGTGTTTTATTTTATTACTGTACCGAAGTCGGAAGTACGTAATCGGCATATTTAAGGATGACTGCCAATAATCCACCTTCACCAATTCTCTTTTTAGGATGGTTATTTTGAAATAAATACTATAAAATATACAACTTCAGAAATCATACATACTAATTATTATCCATTGTACGTTGAAATGAAAATTTATATTTGATTATAAGTTAGATAGGTAATATAATATACATCGTGATTGAAAATTAGATTAAAAATCTATAAGATTAAAAATCACATAATTCTCCGCATGCGTTCAAATCATCTTTCTGCGAAAGCTTTTATAAATGTGTACTAACAAATTTATTTCACTCATAGTTTGGGGCCACTCGTTTAAATTAGATTTGTTTTTGTGTGATTTATGTCTCTTTAATTAAAATACCTAATTAATTAATTATTTCAATTATTGCAGATGTTTGTAACCAATATAATTCTTTCATAATATAAGCTCAGAAACTTTAAAGGTAAGCGAAAAAAATCATTTACCTAAATGATTTAAAAAACATATAGTAATAGTCTATTTTCTGACATCAACCATATTTTAATGTTTATATGGTATGCACCAAATCCCTAATCTACTTAATGTACATTTTGGTCGTAAAGGGTTAATTGATCACATTGGAATAATTAAAAATATTACTTTCGAATTTAAACATTTAATTTCGAGGAAAATAACTAATCTATCCTCAATTTAATATTTCAGACGAATAATATTATATTTAATTAATGAGGGAATATTTGGCTTCAATATGGCACTAAAAACCCAATATAAAAACTCAGTATCGATTAATTTTAGATGTAAAAACAATAATGAACTACAAAAATGTATTATTGTCAGTGATCAGTCATTATACTAATTACGTAATATAGTTGTACTGTAGCGTTGATAAAATAAAATAGTGTCTACTACTGTCTAGGCCAGGGGTCTCCAAACTTTTTTATTCAAGGGCCACAAAAAAAATCAAATGCTCTTAGCGGGCCAAAAGTTTATTAACACATATAATTTTTAATTTTATGATAATATAGGTACCTATATAAATAATATTTTTACTTTATATTTTTGTATAAAATATTGTTTACTTTACAATATACTTAAATAAAAATAAATAGGTATAAATATAATATAATATAAATACATTTTTGAAATATTTTTTTTATCTATATTTACCTGTGCGTCCTCTGCGGGCCACGGGCCGGTTAAAGCTTGTTCGCGGGCCGTAGTTTGGAGACCTCTGGTCTAGGCTGTTAAAAATAGTCATACAATTAGGTACATCATACTCACTGCGGATTTCTATACCTATCTCCACAACTCTTCTCAAGTCGTCAGTATTATAAAGAAGACGTCCCATATTTAAATTAAGTGATTATATTATTATTGTACATAGATTAAATGTAAACTTTGATATATATTGTGTGTGTGTGTGTGACGTGTGTTGATACGTTGAGCGTCATCATTGTTTATTAGTAAATTTATTTTTGTTCGATTTTGGTTTATGATCTGTATACTATAACTTGCTCCGTACCATTATTTAGGTTTAACGGTAAAAACGAAAAAATGGACATTCCATTAGCCAATCGTCGTAGGAAGTCTTTCCCGACAATTTTCCAATGCTCGAAGGGCATTAATATTAATACACGATCGCCGTGAGTAATGTTGGCGTTCTATTAGTTTTTCGAGAGTTTCAACGTCAGAATCGTTTGACGGTTTCGAATGGTTGATGGTCTAAGCCAGACTAGTTCTATTATTTTGTACGGGAGACGTTTATTATATAATACCTACTGTCATTGAGATCGGTGTAGACGTAAAGGAGATCGGTCGCTTGTCGAATCGGAACATAAATAAACATATCGGTATAATTGTGTATACACTGTAGTGGGTACTGTATGTCAGTCTGACAAAAAGGATAGCTACCATAAGCGTTTCATGTATTTTTCTAATGCAAAGTATATATACCCATACATCGATTGAGTAAGATAGGTAATTTTTTAAGCTCCTCACTGAGTTTGACTCAATTTTTTATAAAGATTAATAAAAATGCATAATATTTCATATACCAATAAAATATTGATACGTAAACCAAACTAAAAAAAATAGTACCTTTATCAAATAAATAATTCTCATAGGTAGACCTAATATCGATTTTTTCGGTTTCTAATTATAATGAAATAATATGACTTTATTACTATAATCTTGTAATATATATTGAAACTGTCTATTTGTTTAAATTGTAAAATCCTCCAAAAACTGTGTATTAAGTTTTCGTTTGGTAAGTATAATAGTGTTAGCAAATCTCGTGTACCTACACTACCTATGCAATAATAATGTTCTTTATATGATATACAGTTAAATTACCGCTACTTTTCCGCATTATATAATTTACATATAAATTATCTTACGTGCAAGATTGCAAGAAGATCAATAGGTATGAAGACTATATTTTTATTAAACAGTATTGGTATACACGTTTATATAGTAAGATACCTATGTAAAAAAAAGAATTTTAAAAATAAACTACTGATCTTAAACAAAAAAAAAAAAAATATGTTTAACTAACTTCTATTGAGTATAGCGTATGATACTATTACGTAATGTGATGTTTTAGGGATAGATTGGTTTTTTATTTTTATATTTCAATTATTGAAATGGAAATATCAAATCTCTATAAATCAAAATGGACATGGTCAAAACTGTGAGCAGTCAAGCAAGTGTGAGTATTATAATTGCGACTCTTATATCGTTATATTAGTTATATATTGTATAAATGTATAATGTATACCACATGTGCACTGAAATAATAATGATTTTAGCACGGAAACGGCTTCTCTCCCGCTCGTAAGAGTTTGCAAATGGAAAGTTGAATAACTTATTTTAGAAAACAATTTTAGACGCAGACAAATAATAAGCAATAAAAATTGCTACCCTTCACAGTGGCGGAGGCAGATAAGGCCAAGTTTATATGGCAACAATTTTGTAGAAGCACAACATTTCGCTTCAAAAGTTGGCATTTGTAAATTATGCTCAAAGTAACCTAAAAATATATTATTTAGTGTGATCGAGTTCATGGATATTACCCGTACACATTACACAACTTACTAAAATAAAATAAAATATAATAGAATTAAAGATTATATTAGAGTAATTATTAATGTTATCTAGTTTGTGACGATACACGAATGTACATCCAGCGGCCGACCTCCCAGTTGTAGACAAGATCACCACCGTAGGCCCAGTCGACGTAGCAACGGAGCACTAGGGATTTTGTATGTACCTTTTTTTTATTTATCTGGTCGTAGGATTTTTTAAGAGGAAGATGAGAAAGATTACAGGAATAAAATATATTATAATACGTGATTTATAGAGTGATAAATAAAAACAAATTGTATCATTATATTATCATGTTTTATTATTCTCATCACTCAGTCGCATCAGCTCGTACAGTGGTATATTAACTATAGTAAGTACCTAGTCATAGGTCGATGACGCAACGAGACATAAACGTCGATTATAATAATAACATTATAGCTGCAACTCTTAGCTGACAATGCGCTCTTACCTCTTGTCGTCAAGATACGTCGCTTCGTTGAGGTGTGAGCATTGACACAGATAATAACGCGATTATAATGTGATTTGGGGAATAAAAATAATAATGCTAAAAAATAACAGTAATACCGGCCTAATAATGATACAGTGCCATATGGTCAGAAATTATAATGACTACGATTACTTATTGTTAATTTTACTATTATAATAGATTAGGTTTATGTCTTTTGTAACAGATCACCTCAGCATTGCTCGGTAGCGGTCACCCCCTGGGAAAAAGTTTAGTAACTACTCCGTGGTTCTGTGAGTGAATACACAAAGAAAAAAAAGACAAAAACATACGCAAAAAAAAGACGTTTTGTTCGTTTATCGTTATGTGTGCGTTTGAATGCAGGCAAAAAAAAAGGAGGAGTAGTAATATAAAACAAACGTCGGCTATCGCGATTACGACCCGTGCAGTTGGTGGGGTGCTCGTAATTGCGTTACGCAACGTTGTTTAGCTAATTAAAATTCACAAATACAATTCTACAGTGATACGAAAAAATAAATGATAACGACTGGAGGTTTAATTGACTGTTTCTGTACATTATTATTTATTATAACAATAATGGCACACGAAGATCGTATGGTTAGTCATATTATTGCAAGTTTATTTTTCATTTTTGAAAAGGGCACATTTTTGATAATTTGCCAGAGATGCTTTTGAGGCTTCATATGGCTCTTCGTCCTGTTAATTATGACAACGTATACATAAACAATATCATCACCGTATTTGGGTAAGTACAACTGCTTCGATTTTCTTCAGCCGTACCTATCTCGATCGATGGGAAAGTGAATCTCGTTGGTTCATTCAGAAGGAAATTTAAAATTCCAACAGTTTAAAAAGCGCGTAGAAAAACAAAATAAAAATTTAGGAAAAACGGGAATTTTTAAGCAAAATCAGTTTTCGACAAAATCAATTTTGGTTTTAGCCTTTTAGGTGTACCTCTAAAACAAATAACCATAAATTCATGCAATTTTCAATGAATGTTTATATTAGCATTAATTTCTGTACACGATAAAATTCACACGATCAAAATATTTTGACTTTTTTGAGCTGTTTACGGACATTTTAAATTTTTTTAGTCTTTTTTTTCTTTAATTGTTTTCTTTAAAATTTCGTTTGTTGGGTTAGAAAGTGTCAACATTTAATACAAGGCTCCTTCTATATTTTTAAACTTTACCAGTTGAACAATTTTTAAAATACATATAAGCAACATTTTTTTTATAAGCATTTAAAATTTGACTTTTAACAAAAGGTGTTTAATTTTAAATTTTAAAATTATTTTGTAGTTAAAAATGTATAAAATGTTCAGCTTTTATAGCTAAGGATTAAAAATGTAAAACAAAGTTCCCCATAAATACGTAAATAAATTGCTATATTCACAAAAATATCATCAAATATACTTGGTAATATTATACCCTGACTGACTGTCTTCGCTCAGAATTGTTTTTCTTGTATAATGATATTATATCATTGATTTCAAATTTAACACCATCCATTAAAGACTATAGTGATCCAATTGTAACCTACCGTACAGCATAGAGACACCCACTTGCCAACCTTTTTTTGTTTGAGCACCCCCTGTTAAAATTTTCTGGATACGTGCCTGCGACGGCTCTTTCCACATAATGATTAATGAGAAAAAAAACAATATGATGTTAAATTGAAATAAGTACGATAATTAAATATTCGGAACGCTTAGCTCAGAGTATAAAATAATAATATAGGTATCTGATGGGTTTGTTACTTAAAACAATATAGATATAAGTACATTAATAATATGGCCATACAACGAAATAAAGATAATAATATTATGGACAAATAACTTCAAAAATAAATCGTCGTCTCTATAATAATATTATTATTGAGTTTCATTTTTTAAATTTACTGTATAATATCATAACATAATCATGTGATGTAAAAAGAAAACTCAATATACCTACATACTACATATAGTATAGAGACTATATACAACTATAGAAGTGTATAAAATATATTATTGTTATACAAAACTGTCATTCGTATTGTTTTCACGTCTTTGCTCGTTCACGCGTGTTCGATTTTCCACAGCGAAAACGCATACCTTCATACCTATATAGTATATATAATATATCATATATATATCGACCATCGAAAACCAACTTTTTTGTTTTTATTACTAAACGGAGTAAGTCGTACTCCACTGTATGCTGTGTAAAATAAATAGTTGACATTCATGCGATTATCATTGAGTTTAATTAAAAAATAAAACGTATACTCGGATACGAATTTATATGCCCATCAACAAGCTCAAGAAAAATAAGGGTATAATACGAGTATATGTACACTTTCATATTGCTACCGTTTCTCGAACAAAATAAACAACATAAAAACCATACACTTGAACAAATATTTGCAACTTCTGTGATTTGTTCCTTTAGTTGTTGTCAGTATTTTGGATGATAAATATTCTGCCGACGATTAAATCTAAAACCAATAGAAATGGGCACAAACTATATGCTTGCAAAGTTGTGATTACATATTATTATAATATCTTTCAACTGTTCAGTAACAAAATTCAATATTTTCATAACCATAAATACGCCAACGGGCAGGTATAATACAAGCATTTCATCTTAAAATATATTATAGTATAATATATTACTATAAAATATATAAATAATTCACCGTTTATTAAAATAAAACCAAATTCAACTTGATATTATACATACTACTCTGAATCACATTTTTTAGAAACCCATTAGGTCAATTTTATTAAATTATACAATATCTATCTGGGAAATCATATAAAATGTATATGAGTGAGCCACATATAGAAATTATTTTAATATGTATTTGTCTCTGTGTGTATTTTTTTTATGAGGTTTCATGTAGATCATCGTCGAGTAGTGCTATATGTTACTTAAATAAATTACTTATCAAAGCGAACAAAAAAAAAAAAAAAAATAGTGTCAATATGGAATCGGACAATATTCCAATTTTTTTTTTCAGTACTTACAATGTGAAAGTCAATTTACTACGAAACATACAACCTAAACTAACACTATAAGTTAAAGAGGGATTAAATATTTTTCTGTTTTACAATCGTATTGCTATATATATATTTTTTGCGCTGTTCATAATTTATGATGATATTGTTCTTGTTATATTATTTTCATTCCATCTCCTTCGTGTAGTTTTATTTTATTTCTTTTAGTGTAAAATATAAATGTATGATATTAAAGTACCCATAATTTTTAAAAGAACAACAACTATTTTTCGAGATGTTAAACATTAAGGAGCCTTATAAATGGATGAAATGTGCCTTATCTTTGTTACTTACCTGTATATAGTACAGTCGTACAGAGCACTTAAAAGTTAAAACACATGAGTAAACGATTTATGACAAAATAAATAATGTTTTACGTATAATTATGGTATAATATTTCCACGCGTGAACCAAAAAGTTAATTGCAACATTAAATAATTGTTAAGAAATGTTTAGTATAATATAATAGGTGGTAGGTAAAATATGTTTCATTGACTGAAAAAAAGGATTAATCAAAAACCTTGATTTTTTACCATTTATATAATTATATACTTCGGATCAGTGATTACCAAGTACCTATTATATAGACGATGCAATAACCGTCGGTTCATCATTTCCAAGTCATGTAGCGTCATGGGGTGTATGAACTCGGTATCATTGTATTATTTAAATGAGACGTCATGACGTCGAGAGAAAACTGATTCGACGGAGAACGATAATACTTTTGATAACAATGATTAGGTTCGTAATAATAATAAATAGGTAACAATATTGTAAATGACACTACGCATTGGTTTGATGAAGTATGTATAGGCACACTAAGCGCTATTACAATATTGTTCATCACAACCAGCTGTATAATAAACATATTCCCCAGGCTCCATAATAATTCCAGCCTCCGTTACGTGTATCTGGTTCCGATAATTTAAAAAATAAATATGGCTTAAACACGTAGGTATAGACTGTCGGTATATATTATGGTATAATAGACTAGTGATTTACAGTGGACTCAGGTCGATGATATCGATCAAAACGAATTGTGCTCGGTAATAAGGCCTAAACGTTTAGTTAATGTAAAATGCATACTCCCTGCAAGGTCGACTTAGGGTCAATTTTCATCGTGCAAACATCACCTATAATATTAATTTAACTTATTGTTCCAGTCATTTGATTTCTCTCCAGAAACCTTTCTACCAATTTCAGGCATCAATTCATCTTTTACAAACTCAGGACAAACATTTACCAATTTAAATGACTTCAAAAATACGATGGTTAAAAAATAACGCTTAAACGTAATTATTTGTAAATTATTTAATTATTGCTGTTCGGCTGGGCATTGTTTTAATCTTTACCGTCGTTTATATTGTCTTCCAAATCCAACACATTGAAATACAATATCGTTTAAACACAGAATATATTAATTAATAATTATTCTTAATACAGCTTTATCGTCTCCTCACCTTATTGAGCATACTTCCGTATATCAAACTTAATTTATGTCATTGTTTTTTATTTCTATTGTCAATTGTCGTAAACCATATAAGTCATTTTATATAAAGTTTTCCTTAGTTATTGTAGAATTATAGTATCCGATAAGTATATAACATATTGTTGTACATTTACACATTGAATAATAATTTCAGTTTTTATATTATCGTATTACAACTAACAAGGTACCTAATTGATTAGGTAGGTAATTGTTTTTTTTTAAATTAAATAGGTAATCATTTCAACATCTTATTTGTATTAATAAATTTAATAATTATTTTGGTTCATTCGTATGTACTATGTAGGTACTATTATATAACTAAAACTCAAAATTTTGTTTAATACACAGAACAACTCTACTTAGGAATTTTGGGGCCTGCGGTTAATCTTTTGGTAGGGCTCCTTAACTTAAATTTTAAATTAATTTTTTTCTTATATCGCTGTTTTGTATTGAATTTATTTTTGAAGATTATAAATAAATTACCTACACCATAAGTCATAACTCTATAAGTAATTATTTAATGGGTATTGACTATTGATAAATAAAACATACATGACTGTATTATAGTAATATATGGGGGCCCCTAATATGTCAGGGCCTAGGGTGTCTAGGGCTGCAGCCTCCTTAGCCCCATCAAAGTGGGGTTAATACGTGTTAAATTTTCGTGATAAAGACAGTAAAACATGCTAAATATTCAAATCATGCATTAATTATTTAACTATTATAATAAATTGCTCCTGTTTAAGATTTTAGCGTGTTTATTGATAGCATACAATAAGTTGAATATTATTTATGTCGGCTAAATTTTTTTCAAAATTTTTCTTATCTGTCCCTGATATAACATTTCTTATCAGGCGCGTATCCAGAATTTTATTTCGGGAGGGGCTGAACAAAATGATCAACATAGTCACACAATAAAACAAAAAAGTGGGTAAGTGGATGTCGCTCTGCTGTACAGTAGGTTACAAGTGGGTCACTGTAATGGATGGTGTAAAATTTGAATTCAATGATATAATATCATTGTATAAGAAAAACGATTCTAAGCGAAAACGGTCAGTCAGCCTATGATATTACTAAGTATATTTGATGATATTATAGTGAATAAAGTAATTTATATATTTACCTATTTACGTGGACCATTGTTTTAAATTTGTAATCCTTAACTATGAAAGTTGAACATTTTATAAATTTTTAATTACAAAATATTTATTACATTTTAAATTTGATAAATTTTGTCAAAATTCGAACTTTAAATGATTATAAGAAAAAATTGAACCTATGTATTTTTAATATTTTTCAACTAATATTGTTACAATATATCAGGAGCCTTGCGTTGAATGTTCACACTTTTTTACCCAACAAAAAATTTTTTATTGATATTTATAGAAAAAAAAATCAAGAAAAATGAAAACTGTCAATGTCCGTAAATAGCTCAAAAAGAGGCAAAATATTTTCAAATTTTTTTGGTGTATAAAAAATGAAAACATTCAGCAAAATTTTAAGTTTTGTGATTTTTCCGTATTTTGTCAAGATTCGAACTTTAAATGCTTATAAAAAAACTATGACTAAGGATTTTTAATATTTTTCAACTGCTATTGTAACAATATAGCAGGAGGCTTGTATTAAATGTTCAAGCTTTTTTACCCAACAAATAAAGTTTTATTGACATTCATATTTTTTGGATTTTCTTGAAATTTCAGGGGGGGCTGCAGCCCACCCAGCCACCCCCATAACTACGCCCCTGTTTCTTATCTTTAACTGACTTGTAACGATATTAGTTTAATACACGATGAATGATAATATGACATTAGAAATAAGTGAATCAAGCATAGTTCTGGTATTCATGAATTTATTTTTCATTGCATTGTTTTTAATATCATGGTGGTATTAACATAAAAGCCATTAGATCTTAATTAGACTTCTATTCATAAAACAATAATTATTTAAAAAAATGCATTTTTCATCAAGTAATGTGCTCCACCATATACGTGTTCAAACATTAAGGATGGGCTATGGGCTTTTAGACGGTAAAAATAAATCTGAACAAGTTAGGGATTTCATAATATTGAGCACACATAATTAACCAATCCAACATATAACATGATCGCATGGGAATTTACTAAAACTACGAGATTTTAAAATCATAAAGATATAATGACAATAATAAATAATTATTTACATTTTATCAAATAAAAATGAAATCAAACACGATATTTTTTTATTCGATTTGTGAAAAAATTGTATAATATTATTTTTAATTTAGTTTTTATTACCATAATAAAATAATATGAATAAATAGTTTTTTAAAGAACCAATTAATAATGTAAAATACAGTTTCTCGGATTGTTAAAAAAAAAAAGAAAAAAACGTTAAGAGACGTCACACCCGATTGTGTTGTCCTCGTCTTTTAAATGTACCTACAACATAGCGAAAACTGTTTTGCTCTTGATACTCTTCTAGTCTTCTGTATTTATAGAAGAACTACCAAAATTCCACAACGCATAGGGAAGAACTTTACCAGTGTCGTAGTGTTTTCATTATTTGCATAACATCAGTTTGAAAACATTAGGTTTCTTTTTCTTTAATTTTATTATCAAAAATTATTGGTTAGTGGAATAAAAAAAAAATTTAAACATTACGACACACACAAAGTTCTTCCTTGGCGTTGTGGAATTTTGGTAATATACTATAAATACAGAGTTAGTAAAATTGTCCCGTGAAAAACAGGGAGTTGATTTGTAAGACTGAGAAAACATATGCGGTTGTGACGTCCTCTTAAACTCATACCTAAAGGCTTCACATTTTCACCATCCCGGTGCCATATTGCTATTCAGTAAATAAATGAATAAAAATGTAATCACTTATACTTATTGTACCACACGCCACACTGGCACATGGCACACAGCACACGTGTACAGAATGTTGAAGATTTAAACAAAAAAAAATATAAAAACGCACATATACATACACACAAACACAAACACACGTATACGGTGTATAATATAGTATATTATATAGCTTTGGATTCTACAATACGTCGATACCTAATGTTCGTTTTTGATGATTAAACGGGAATTCGGAAATTCCATTAGCTATACTTTTGATAATTATTCTTGTCCCGCGGATCCAATTAGTCCTGTCTCCCTAATTTGTATACGAGCATACGACAAAAACGTAGGGCAGTCTCTACGCATATATACATATTATTGTTATACATTATGCATACGTATACCCACCTAAAGATACATCCCGACGATAAATATATTATACGTCCCCCGGGACCTCACTATAATAGCTATGATATCTATAGACTATTTAGTGTTCTACCATTTTGGTGTCATTACAATATATTACTTTAGGTACGGATTATTATATACAATATTAAATGCATAAATGCAGAGCGATAATATCGCGTTGCATAATATTATTATCCAAAAATTCGTCAGGTACGTCGATTACCGACGGCGCCACGTCGTTAAATGTATGAAATTAATACTATGCGAGTAATCCCTCAGACGTGTTCGGTATCTAATGAGGACAATAAACGTTTTATACCACTCGCCGGAATCGCCCAACTGATTGATGTCATATTTTATTTCGTTGTTATTAGGTATATTCTATGTTTTTGTGCGATGGCCGTCATCTTCGAACCTCTTTCTCGTACAACGTTAATGATTATTAATATTATGTTACATCGAGGGAAGATTATTATTGTTTATTGATTAACAAGTACTAGTCGTTCTGCAGCCGAGAACGAGTTGAATCATTATTGTGTCGGGGGCCATATTATTATTACACTCGAGCACCAATATTGTAACCGTTATCGTCGACATAATAATTGTTTTACTTCTGCTAGACACGACGTAGGTACTTGTCAGTATAGTCGGTACAGATGTACTATTATAATCGATTATAATATAAGTCAGTTTAACGCCAAATAGCTTTACGAAATATTGGGTCCTGGGATGGTTGGACTTAAATTTTAAAACTGACTTAAGTTAGTCATCGTTTTAGCTAGAGAATGTTCTTTTTTTGATTTATTCAATAGAATATTGATGTCAATATTCTAGTATTTTATGTATTTAAGTTGTATGCCCTTACATTGTTTTTGTAGCATTTAAAACGTCTCCAGTGATGCTTTAGTAAAGTCGTTAAAGACTTAACATTTATATTTTCAAATTTTGAATTTGTCAAACCCAAATTCTACAGTTTTGTCTAGTGTAGTTGTGTTTGGGATGTTCTACTCGTTTATTAATTTTATTAGTGTTGTTTGCGGCCACCTAAATATTTATTTTTTTCGTTTTAAGAGTTAACTTAAATATTTTACTAGTACCTTAAGCAGAATAAATATCGTTATAATTTTTACTTTTTAAATACTAAATCATATTTAAAAAAAATATACACAAATTAGAAAATAATAAAAATCAAATCTCAGACTTTCAATCAAAAGTGTTTTGTTCCATCAATATATTATTTTTGGTAAAAATAATACGATATCAGACAAGTCAACAAACATAATATTCCCTTCATAGCTTCATCAAAACCAAACATTATTCAAAACCCATGTTTAACCCTTTGTAAATATAATATGAATTTATACAGTTTATGACGTGTATTGTGTATATAACGATAGTAGATAAGTAGAAGGAATCATGTTTGTACATAAAATATCAAATGTTTTTGTAATATATCAATATTCATTTTATTTTATATCCCAAACAACCATATCAATATAATTGTATCATAAATCAAACGAAAAAATCTAATATTAAGGGTGTAATAAAAATGTATACACTCTTCAATATGTACGTCATCGTCATGCCAATATAGGTTCGTATTATAATTTATAAAAAAAATTTTAATTGATAACTCCAAAATAAAAACATATTATTGATTTGTAAATAAATATTTTACATGATTATCTTAGGGTTTGTTGAGATTGTATACATATTGTTATAAATTACTTCAACTTCAATATACAATTCTAAAATATACACAATTGTAATGAGCTAACTTCAAAACTTTTTCAAAAGTAAAAGTATATTTTTAACGTCAGTTCTAGGCAGTACTTCACAGATTTTGATAATATAAAAATAAACAATGAGTGTCACCAAAATTCCCGCATTCACAGTTATACTGTGAAAGGTATCAACCAACAAATAGTTGTTTTCTACGCCTTGCAAATCAAAATCCAAATTTATGGTTAATTTGGAAATAGAGGTCATCGTCGTCCAATACAGTGAGCTGCAGAAATTGAAGCTACCGAAGAAATTGAAGTTCATGTACTGGCGTGATTTTCAAATTAATCCTAAATCACTGTTATATTATGATGTGATAGATATAAAAAGAAAATTTCCTCAAAAATCAATAATGTTATTAAAAAAAGTAGATTCATTTTTTTATACTGTTTACATTATAGCTCTTATTATTATTTATTCATTTAATTTTCCATTTCCTATCGTACCTATCATAAACATTACGAAATTCTTAATACCTACCATTTTTTTTTTAATAAACTTATAGCGTAAATAGTAAATACATTTTGTATGAAATAAAATTACATATTTTAATTTTGAATAAACATTATATTAATATAATTTACAATAACATTAAAATATTAAAAATATATATTTAAACAATAACTATAATTATGAAGTTTGTTGATAGAACTGCGAAGTTCGGCAATAGCTGGTGGTAACTGGTATTGAATTGATTTGCATACTAATTGTTTGATAGAATTATTTCAGTGAAAACGTGAATGTAGGAAGTAGGTATAATACGATATGATTAAGTACATTGTATTGTGCGGTGACAACAATGCCTATAGGATAATGTAGTATTTTGAAACAGAATCACAGACCAAATGATCTAAAACAGATTACGCATTGACATCGTGTCACTCGATTAGTATCACAGGAGAGATGGGCTTATGGTTATAAATACGTATTAGAACATTTCAATACGTGTGCGAGTAGGTATTAGTTTGGTACGCGGACGACAGACGTGTTTAGAGGAAAACGGGAATCGCACGATAAAAAAAAATTAAAATGATACAGTGCGTGCAAGAAATGTCAATTCTAGCCTCTAGGTGAACAGAATTGAACAGTCATAATAAAAAAACGAGCACACGATGCACCCTCAGATCTACCAAGAGGTTTTTTTTTATTATCAATAAAAATAGAACGATTGCCATCTGTACCGTAATACATAAAATAATATAATAACAATATAGATATAGATATAGAATAAGTAGAATGTGATATAATGCAAAAATTTTATTCGAGACAGAGAGGTGAATTGGCCTGAATTTGCTTGAATTTTAGGAAGCGGGAGGGTCACTGGAACAGCTGCAGGCGTCTTATTGCCTCTTAGTTGGTTACCTGGAATATGTCTCGAGATGAGACTATTTATAAGAGGATTAGAGTTATTGCTACAGTCGACGTCAATTAAATTGGTCTGAAATTTTAATGCATTTCCGGCTTTGCCACTGCGCATGTACTAACTATTTTTGTAAGACAAACGTGAATTTCCAACCAAATACCAATATGATTTGTTGTTCAGTTTTATTTTTTAATGTTTACCTAAAATTGATTATAAATATTATTATAATAAATAAAATGTGTGTTATTTAAGGCTATAATCAATATCATACAGCGTTCGATGTTATAATCCATCCAGCTATCCTTTTTATTGCTCAAATGTTTGATTTTGGATTCTTTCATGTACATAGATTATAATGATGGTTGTATCTAATATATTTGTAAAGTCGATTCTGATAAAGAGAATAAATCGTAATACTACGTGTTTCCAACTATAACTAACAAAATAGATCTAAAAAGAAAAATGTATAATGGGCGTAGTTTTCGAAGGTATATAGTTTGAAACGGAGTACCTAAAGGCTAAAGGTGTAGATAGAGCCTTGAGCCGTGACTTAAGTGTTTGACATTTGGCGAACCGAAACAGTTTATAAGAAGGGAAAAATAATTATAAAGGTACACGTACCTTAGCGTAAAATAGTCATTGATCGTTATTTGTGATACTTTGCAATTCAAATCAATACCAAACCTATTATATGTCTTATAATTTTATAGATAAACATTTTACCGGTTTTGTTTTACTCTCCTCAGCTTTTGTATATTTCGGAACATAATTCGTATGTTTACGGTATTCAAAGAAGAGATACCTACACAATTTAACACGGACTCTTTTTGTACCCATCGAGTATTTTCTTATCAACCACAAAGGCAACGAAAGGCGACGCATATATTATGACGACAAGACCGCATGTCTGGTTTTCGTATTCCCGTCGCCTGAAAAACCAAAATGGTTTTCTTTTAAAGACGCTTTTCCTAGCTTACGCATTATTGTGTTATTTTCCAATGTATAATAAAACACTCATGTTTGTTTCATAGTGGTGTTTTATTCCATATGCAACTATGCTCTCTCTTAAATAATCAATTAATTATCATAATTTAACGGATCGTTGTTTCTTGTTGGGTAATTGTGTAAGTGTCTCCTTTCTTCCTCAAGAACCTCCTATAAACATAAGAATTTTTATAATATGGATTGTACTTATGTTGGTCTAAATACTTATGTAAGTCCTAAATACCAAATAGGTATATTTGAAATTCAAATTATAGAGCATGTTTATGCGAACTCACATTCACAATTCACAAATATTTCAATTAAGAATTTATAAAATGTTTTTAAAAAGTGTCTTTACTAAACGAAATATATTTATAATGCATTACAAAAGGTAATATATTTTGCTCTGTACTTCCATTAAGACGTGATCATAGTTTCTCATTGAATTGCATGACTTTATTACATTCAATAGCTGTGTTGTGATGTGCATAATGCATATCATAAGCACTGATATGTTATAATAATTGTAAAATACACAGAGTGATTTACCCATATTTCTCCTTTAATAATGAATTAATCAAAATTCTTATTTCCAGGTTTTTAAGGACTAAATGTTTAAATATTTAAATATGTTATGAGTAAAATTAATTAAAATAAGTGTCCTAGCAATTGTGGCAATTGTGAATGGCTTCATCAAAGTACTTATTATATAATATTTTCAAGCTTTTTGACCAAGCTTAAAAATGTCTGTCACCATATTTAGAAAAAAACTCGAAAAAAATTCAAAAATGTCTATTTTTGTCTATAAATAGGTTTTCTCATTATTTTGAAAACTACTATGTATTTTTTACCTCTGGCCCCTCTAAAGAATCAACTATATCCAATTTGCTACTATAAACTATTTTCAAAGTTGTAGTTTGAACCTTTTTACTGATCTTAAACTGATCAAAAACAAAAACAATATATTCATCACACGATTCAGAATTTAAAATGGGAAAGAGCATGCATGGTGAATCACCCTGTATATATATTTAACATACTAAGGGCCGTTCTTACAATGTCCGGTTAAAGTTAACGGACTGCACTTAACCAGCCGAATTCTGTCTGTAATAAAATCTGTTATCAGTCGGTTAGCGTTAACCGACACTTTACCGGACATTCTATGAACGGCCCTAAATGCGCTGTTCCGCTTGATACCTAAAAATAAATTAACTGTGGTTAATGGGTTTTTTAACTCGTTTTATTGTTATCCTAAAACATATCATGTAATTTATAATTACAGGGTATAAAAATAATAATAAATGAATAAAAATAAACCATAATGTAAAATACTTACTAAATATTTTCTGAAAAATGTTTATATAATGCAAAGTATATTAGCTGTATGTATTTAATCAAGTAATAATAATAATAAATTAATAATAAACTTCAGTGGTGGATTAATTAGTAATTAGAAGTTTTAAATTTAAATTAAATATTTAAATAAATAATTATTTTTGATTTGAGTAATAAACAAACAATGTATATATGATATATGTCGTACGTATATAATCAAATCAGGCATTTTACTAAATGTCTAGGAAAATAGTCGAAGAATTAAATTTTTATGCAATTTAACTATCCGCCTAGCCATTTAGTTAAATGCCTATTTCAAGTCACTCAAATAACAAAAATGAAACATTGTGTGTTATTTTAAAAATTTAATTATTTATTATTAAGTAAGATACGGAGGTATAGGTAAATTAAATATTTTTATCAATACTATTGTTTTAAACTTAAATTATAAATATATAAATAGATAATTACTAATTAGATGTCGTAGACGTAATATAGAGATAGTACGAGTATATTATTACCCTATAGTTTATAGTACGGGCAGAGAAAATTTTTTTTGTATATTTTTATCTGAATTTTAAAATATAATAATTATAATGACCACAGTGAATTATTTTATGAAAAATTGATATCAATTTAAGACGACCAAAATAAAAAAAAACCGTAGACTTAGGAATAGACTACAACAAAGCTCTAAACGAATCAATGATGCGAAATTGAATACAGTTACAACTAAAACTCAACACCAATATTACCTATTTATGTCTTAAATATGATCTGATTGAAGTAGGAAATGTTAAACATATTATATTTAAACCAAAAACTAAAACTGAAAATATTATTTATGTTGTATCCTGTGAAAATTATTTTGAAAAAAATCGAAGAAAGTCATAAAGCAACTGGTCATGGTGGAAGCGGTAAAGTTGAGCAGTACCTATATAAAAATAAGTACAATATATTCCTCGAACAGCAATCTAAATATTTATTAATCTGTGTAGAACTTGTAACTTAAAAAAATCAAAGCCTCGTAAAGATGACACTGTAAAACCAATAATATTGGCAAATTTTAATTCAAGAGTGCAAATTGACCTTATCGATTTCCAATCACCACCCGATGAAAATTTTAAATGGGTCATGAACTATCAGGATCATTCAACCAAATATTTATATCTTCCATCACTCACTACAAAACGAGACACCAAAGTTGCACACGAACTTTTAACAAAAACTTCAGTCTGCTAATGTGGGAGAATTTACATAGAAAATAATATTGAAGAATTGGCAGAATTGTGGCCTGAATGTAAAATAGTACATGGGCGGCCACGGCACCCTTAGAGTCATCTCAAAGATAGATAGGTACCTACAAATTACGTTTTAAAGTAAAACATAAAGCGTAGTGATTGGTGGTAAAGAGAAACTACCTATACCTACTTATTACGTACAGTTACACAAAAATGAGAATCGTAGAAGATACACTCTAACGACTAATAATTTTAATTCATACTTGCCTATTATGATTATTAAATTATATAGCTATATCTATGTCTATAATATCGTTTAACGAGTTCTTATTTTGTTTATTTCGTCAACACAACGCTATGTCAAAATCGTATGACTATACCTAATGGCTAATACCACTTAACCTGTACAATATTTTGACCGCATGGTAATTTATTGCGTGCTACATAGTCGTATAAAAAGCGCTGAAAACAATGATAATATATTATATTACACATAATGTAAATTATTGTGGAAAAAAACCACTCGTCGTCTGACCGATTCATATATTTTATACTTGATATAATATGTACAACATATGTCAAGAGCACGTCATATAAATTAAACCATTACAGTATCACACCCGAGTTCTACAGTGTGAGGCAGGTGGGTGATTTTACAAACTCCACAGTTTGACTCTGTTTGCATATTAGGCGTGTTGTAGTTGTACCTATATTCAGCTGCAGCTAGTGCGATAATATCACGTAGGTATACACTTCCGATCGTTTGAAGTGCGAACATGGTATAGAGGATGTGCGATTGTTAATTAATTTTTAGTGTTTTACGACACGTGCTTTGCAGAAATGTGCGGAATTTAACGGCTCGTTCGTAACGCGAAACGGCCAACGAACATAACAATAATGTAATATTATTATTTCAGGCAACGATAACGCTGCAATCCGCCCTCGAAAGTGTGAGTAAATCATACGCGGGGCGAGTTGTAATATTAAATTTATGATTCGATGTCATCGTTCAGTTTCAGCACATAAATATTGTTTTGTCTACGTCATTATGCGATCAAACGTTATTATGATTCGATATAACGATATAGTTATTATTAATTATATCATTATATAATTTTATATTATAATATTACGTTAGTCAAAAGAAAAAAACTCGATTGGCTTCCTTACAGTTTATCGCCGTGTGATACTAACTCGCGTGCTGGTCATAAAGCGTTTCCTCGCAGTCTGAATACCCGATGTAGTGTCGCCGCTGGTTCGTCAAGCGTGTTGTTGTTTCGAGTTGATATTTTTGAAAACAATTACCACACGTTTTTGAAGCTCAAAAGGCTCAAGTATACTTGTTCGTCTTATCTTTTAAATTCAAGAACCTGACACTGGAAACAAAATACAGAGTTCATGTGCGGATCTCTGCACGTGTCGAGAAATAATAATACGTATAATGCTATTCGCACAATATATTATATAAATGTATCATCGTAATCAGAGAACGCAGTCGTCGTGGCTTAGGACAAGTGAAAAGATTTACATATCATAATATAAAAGTACCTATGATATAATGTATAATATTCATAAGAAATAAAACTATCAAGCTCAAATAGTCTCGACTGTCGTGCAAAGATTAGCATTCTACGCTTCACGAAAAAAAAAAAAATGAAATCGAACGAGAATAAGACGTGTATTACCTATATTGTGTGGTATAAGAGTAATAAGTATATTATAATATTATATTGTGTTGTGTTTGAATAAGACGTCTGCAGCGTGTATATGAATCGAAAGGCGATCAAGAGATGAATGAGGCCCGACGAGGGGTGGAGTTTGAAAAGAAAATAAGTAGAGTGCCAGAGTGGTGAAATATTGTGAGTAAAAAAATGACGGCGAGACGCAGCTCATCCGCACCTATCGGAGGACCATTCAGCGCTATCATAATAATATTATAAAATATACTCCTAGAATGATGCTGATGCATAACAATTATTGTTCGGCTGCATCGCGGACATAGACGAGAAATGGTATGGTGATTGGTGGGTATGGGTATTCGTCGTAACAATGTGGGTAAGGAGCCATGCAGTTAAATGTGCGAATTTACGCGAAACCCATCGAAATACGGTCTGGCGAGCGGAACTCGTGGTAAGTAATAAATCGACTGTAGTACATAATATTATTATTATAATATACGTAAACACACACACACGCGCGTAGCTTTACAATAGACATGGTGTGAACACAAAGTATGGTTACGTTTTAAATTCAATCGCAGGGTATAAGATATATTGTGTTGTTGGTTTGTTACCGAAAGAATAGTTTCGAAATAGGTTGTACTCATTATAATATATGGAGTTTATATGCATTTATATCTATATGTACCTATGTAGGTATGACTAAATACATATACTATATATCCTATGTACATAACGCATATATAATATAATATATTTGGATGGTTCGGGGTTTCCATTTCGTTAAAAGGGTTTACTATTTTTATTGAAATTCACTTCCGTACGGATTTCACTTTTGTATCCGCTCACATATATAATAATAATAAATATGTTAAGTTATAATATATATATATATCAGTGTAATGCAGACATGCAGTAGTTGGATAGACATGACTGTAAGTACTATGAATTATGATACAGACACTCAACCACATAGTAGGTACGTATGGGTAAATTATTACATTATACTATTATGATGTGTGTGAATATTATTATACAAAACTACTGTAGTACCTACACATACACTCGAACGTCACAAACACCAACTGACAAACTGAATAATAATATTCGAAAATTGTATCGAGTCATTGCCTGTGGTATGTTCATAATATAATGCTATTCAATGACGTACCTCACAGCACGCATTTAATATATCACCGAAAAATGCGTTCCCCGTCAAAATATTCATCATCAAATTCTCACGTAGGAAACCAGCTACTGCAGTACCTACCAATAATGCATATACAAAAAGACTTACAAAAATAAACCTCCGTGTTGGCAATCGAACCGGAAACTCGTTCTCTCTCTCTCGCTCACTCTATCTTTCTCTCTGTCAACCGATCGATCTGGCGATTACTCAATTTATTTCATAGAGCTACACTATACGCTATGCCCATTGGATACATACTATATCTCCGATTTCCGAGTCGTTTAACTGATTTCTGACATCCGTAACACAACCTTCGTTTATTTTCTCGTAACTTGATACGGATTTACACGGCATACGTCGACGACAACGTGTCATGGACGCACGGCGTTCTAAATGGTACCTACAGAGAGGCACTTATGGTAGATACCTGTTGTACGAAAGTACCTAGTAGTAATATTACGCGAATGACTAACTATAGATGAATGCACATACATATATAAGTAGGTACATGTAATTATATTGAACAAAAATCGAGTTTTAACCGTCTGTTAACGGTGCCTTGAGGCCTGTGCAATCGGTTCATAAGGATTTTAATGTAGGTACCTATAATATGAATATAATGTATTATGTTGTTAGTAAATTTGAAATATTATAGGGTTCAAATATCCCATGTTTTTGAGGAATGATGAAATTGTTGAAGTTTGTATAATGACTTTTGTGCATTAGTATTACATTTAAACTCTATAGCTGGTGTACCTATACACAACTTTAATATATGTATTAATAAACGTATAGCTAAATAAAACTGTAATGAGATAATATTATATTAGGTATATCGTGTTTCTGCGAATGTAGTATATAATAATATTTTAAAACAATATCCTTAATATGATGACATAAAAATACAGAATAGTTAACATCATTACACGACCCTTACGAGGTGGTTATAGAATCACATAAATAAATTCACACCAAAAAAACACACACTCCTACGCACCAGTGTCATAAAAACTTAAAAGGTGTAGAAATTACATCACTCAGCGCGTCATCACTATTGCGTAAGCCTATAAGAGGATTCGACAAGAAAACACGAGAGGCGGCACCGTCTTTAACATTCAAGAGAGAGACCCACTACGTCTCGTCTAATTTACTTATCACTCAGTTATCAGTTATCAGTTTATTTTACTCCTACACTACATTGGAATACGTCCCTTTTTCATAAAAACTTAATTAAGTTCGTTGTTCGTAGATACACATATTATCGCTCGCCACCACGAACTAAGATATACAAGCAATTTACAATTTTAAAAACTCATAACTGGCTTTAAAATTAAAACATAATAAAAAGCTTTTGAGATCGCCTGGATAATAATCTTACCTCTAAATTTCAAAAGAGGTAAATTCACTCTAATTTTTGAACTAACGGAGCTAAACGTGATATGCTCAGCGTAACATTTGCTATGTTATGCACTTATAAAACGGAAACAATACATGCGGGAGCCACGTCGGGCGTCCCCTTAAGTATTAAAGCGACAATGGGAAGCATAAAAAAAAAAATTAAAACGTGTTCTAAGGATATTCTAAAATTGGAATACCTCGAATATATTATAATATATCTTCCCTTAAATTCTTTTTAATCTTTTGTCATTTAAATGTAGAAGATCCGATTTTTGTCCAACTACCTATCCAGCTTAGTACTTCATAAATCCCACATTTCACTCACCAAAGAAATACCTACAAAGAAAACACTATTAATGATAAAAAATCTTTATTTTTATAACTCCAACAGTTAATACACAACAATCGTTATTCAACATTTTAAATACAATAAAATAATCCATTGAATATTTTTTCAAACTGACTGATACTATTGCTCGATTAGACAAATTTTGTGTAGTCACAACAACATAAGTAAATTTTAAGTCAATGCACGATAATGTGATAGTCATTAGTCACAAGACATTAAAAACTACTAGGAACAACATCTTTGATATACGACCTTTTAGACTTTTGTGTCTCCCTGATACTAACTAGTAACAGAGAAAATGAATACCTTATTTTATACAATACTTTTTTCAAAATTAATTAAATATACCTACCGTACTCGGAACTATGTTTGAAATAACTAGATATCATAATAGATAGATATAAAAAAAATAAACAAATAGATAGTTATAGGGTATGGCAAACCGAATGGGTAACGATCAAGTCCTTTGAACAAGTAAATAATATAACATACAACTAATGCAGAATGCTATATAATGCCATTATACGACAAAAGTAAATTACATTGAAATGTGA